>JAJONR010000810.1:0-125691 GCA_029582245.1 Solanum etuberosum
CCACATGTTATCAAGGACCTTGACACAATCATCAGGACTAATCCTTTCTCACATAAGCATGATAAAATTCTAAATCAATACTCGCTACAATTAGAGGTAGACCTGAATCAACCAACACACACTCATAATACTCAAACAATCATAGTTCTTATCAACATCTCCTTCTCACAACATAAATTTCCATGAGCTTAAGTTATAAAAATTTGATCTTTAGACATCAGATACTCATCGAGGGATATGTCCAAGCATACAAACCCTCCAACAACACTATCGAAATGCTAGATTTAGTAATTGTAGATTACCTCTTAAAAATAGTAGAATTGGACCCAATGATCCCCACATTCAACCACACATAATCGATACATGACCTCGAAGACTAGATGAATATTAAGATTGTCGGAGAACCATAGATACGCATGGTAGCTCTTCTATAAACTCTCATAAGCAAGGTGGTACATGTAGAACCACTGAAATACTTTAACAACTCCAAGACAACACCACATAAGTCATCTGAAATAACCACGTCTTCCCAAATCATTCCACTCAACCAAGAGAACATCGCAGGATCGGTACACCTGATCCACCACTAGGGATCCACCCACAAAAGTGAAAATATGTGTGAGCATAGCTAGTGAATCATACTCACAATCATCATAAACACTCCAATAATTTACCTTACTCTAAACCAACACTTTTAAATGAAAACCTTTCTTAGGTACTTAAACAATCCACAGTAATAAACCTTACGACTCAACCCAGGTGTAAGTCCTTTCAAAGGTTCAATACCTGATACAATTGATCATTTACCACCTTACAAATTCATACCTTGACAAAATATATCACCACGAATGTAGACTTACAATGAAAAATTTGAGTTGTAAATTCAACTGTATAACACAATCCCCTTATCTATCAACATTAGCTTATACCTTGAAGATTTTTATGAATTCATGGATCTTCGCTTATCATTGATCGCATCTCCATCGATCTTACAATATCTTTTGCTAAAAATTAAATCGTACTCATTACTAAACTCAAAAACAAAAACCAAGCTCGAGCTAGTAAATGTACACTCATTTCTCAAGTGTCTTTCTATAGTTTTTAACCAATCTGATGGACTTGTGACACTATTACCATAGTCACTACAAAACGAATGAAATCATGCATCTCTGAACCCAATTATCTACCCCTCTGAAGATACCTCTTTAGCATTTGCAATGAAATACAATATTCTTGCTCTCGCCTCTCTCTAAAGGTTGTACTACATCCCACTATGTTTTCTTCATTATGACTCTAGCTCTTTTAAATTCTATTTGATTGGTGTCCCACCACCTCTTAAAACTTTCCATACGACCACGTTACTCACCAAATATAAGAAAACCACAACCTTAGATACTCGCAAGTCGTAATTACTATACAAAATTTGCTTAACCAACAATCTTATTATATAGTTACATCCCATCACAATCCATCACGAACTCTTATTACCATTATGCTCAGTTACCCCTGGCTATACTACGAAGTCAACCTTTTCATCGACATGACACCTCAAACTCGAGTATACTTATCAAATTCAAAGGACTAACCCAATTTTATACACACTTTCCTTACTAAGATCTTCAATTACCTTCACCCAAGTATACTCAATGGGACATTTCTTTATCCATAAGTTTGTCATTTTGGTATCAATCCACTTCTTTATGGATTAAGATAAAATCACCAGTCCTCATAATACCCTCTTTCTTCTTAACAAACAAGACGGGACCACCACACGGGGAAGCATTAGGACGGATGAAATCTTTATCAAGAAGCTCCTGGATTTGAGCTTTAAGCTCTCTCAATTCTACGAGAGCCATGCGATAAGGAGGAATGGAGATGGGGCGAGTGTCAGTTTCCAAGTCAATGCAGAAATCTATATCTCTATCCGGAGGCATACCAGGAAAATCGGTAGAAACACTTCTCTAAATTCTAACACCACAGGAATAGACTCAATAGAGGGAGACTCAACATCAACATCCTGAATATGAGCCAATTATGCCAAACACCCTTGCCCCACCAGTTTCCTAGCCCGCACGAAAGATATGACCTTAGCTGGCTTAGGCTTGTACACCCCTTCCCACTCTAACCTTTCCCTACCCGGGATCTCTAGAGTTACCGACTTAGCATTACCATTAAGCACAGCATAATAGGGGGACAACCAAGTCATGCCTAAGATTATATCAAGTTAGTCATATCCAGCATAACCAAATCAACCCAAGTCTGAAAATCCATAAACACAACAGGACAAATACGATATACATGGGTGACTATAACTGACTCTTCAACTGGGGTAGAAACTGGATGGGGGCATCAAGCACATCACAAATCGCATCAAATCCCAAGATAAACTGAACTGACACGTATGCATAAGTAGAACCCGAATCAAACAAAATAATAGTCATCCGGTCACATACAAGAATAGTACATGTGACCACTGCATCAGACACCTCAGCCTCGGTCTTGCCAGGAAAGGCATAAAACTGAGCCCTGTCATCTTGACGGGAAACCTCTTTGCCTGGCTGCACTGCTCCTCTACCTGCATTACCATTTCTCTGGCCTCCACTGCCTCGCTGATTTCCTCCTCATATGCCCGGTTCTCCGTAATTTTACACACTTAATAACTTATACAAGTAACCATCGCTGCTATTGGAGCAGTCGTATCCTGACCCTCTTTGATATACAATCAATCCATGAAATTGTAGTATAGCTTCTAACATTAATTGGCATAACTTAATTTCATCATTCGCTAAACAACCCATACATGTTATGAGAACAATACTAAATGCATTTTCCAAAGTAATGGTGTTCATGATCTAGATGTGCCTTACCAAAACTTCTTGAATGTTGTCACCTATAAACTTGAATCTGCAAATTTGACCTTAATCCCTTCACAAGCGACGATAGTAGCTAGCGAGCCCCACAAAGCTCTTAATTTTAGTCACAGAACTAGGTCGGACCGAATCCCTGACTGCTTCAATCTTTTAGGGATCTAACATTACCCCTTTCCTTGAAACTATATGTCCCAAACAGGCAACCGAAGTCAATCAAAACTCACACTTAGAAAATTTAGCATACAATTTTTTTCTCCCAAGGACACTCAGAACAATACGAAGATGATCGACATGCTCTTCCTCGCTTTTCGAATAAACCAATATGTCATCAATAAAAAAAATCACAAACGAATCCATAAATGGTTGGAACATACCATTCATCAAAATCATGAAAGTTGCAGGCGCATTTGTCAATCCAAACGACATAACTAGAAACTCGTAGTGCCCATAGCGGGTTCTAAATGTCATTTTTGATATATCCTGAGGCCTAATCTTTAACTGATGATAGTCAGACCTTAGATCAATCTTAGAGAAAATGGATGCACCCTGCAACTGGTCAAAAAGATCATCTATCCGAGGTAGTGGATACTTGTTCCGAATGGTGACCTTATTCAACTGTCGATAGTCTATACACATCCTCTCTTTCTAGTGATGGTGTTACCACTTTTGTTGCTCTAGTTCGAACCATAGAGTGAAGGAGGAAAGATACCAACTTGTATCACCCAGATACCAATTGGATTCAAGTAATAGCACGAAAGGAGTAGAAACAAAGAGATTTCCTAAAGTCATATAGTCTCTCGAAGAAAAGTACAGACGTCTCTGTACCGTTCTGCAAGACTCTACTAGACTCGTTTTGGTACAATGAGATCAACGAACCTAGGGCTCTGATACCAACTTTGTCACGACCCAGACCATCGTGATTGGCACCCACACTACCCATCCGGTGGGAAAACCATTAATACTAAACAGCTAACCCAAAATCTAGGCATATAAAGATACGGAAGCAGGTTTAAATGCAGAATTTATATAGAGTTCCCATAAACTCCAAAGGTTTAAATAAAACTAACTAAACTAATGTGGAAGAACAACCCCTAGAACCTGAAAGTCATTGTACCAAAACTCTGATTAACTAACAAGTCTAAGAAAAGGGGGCGCAGCCCCGAAAACTAAACAAAACACCCTAAACAAATAGTCTGAGTCCGAAAAGAGTGGACTTAAACAAGAAAGATCCATGGCAGCCTGAAAGAACTGGCTCACCCTTGAATCCGGTCACGCTTAATAGTCACCTAGCTGAGGTCTTTCAGTAGCCACCTGAAGATGCCATGTACTCAACAAGGAAAGAGCAAGTGCAGTATCAGTACACAACCACAGTGTACTGGTAGGATCACGCGGCTATTCCAGTAAGTGAAACTTATATAAAAGCAGTCACAACATAGTAAACACGCATATACCGAACATATACAATATCAGTTATCATTTCAGGAGCAATGTATAATTCCAAATTCTCAATACAAGTATATATGACAAGTCAATGGTCCTCTCATGGAACCCAATTCAATGGTCCTCTCATGGAACCCATACCCAAACTGTTAGTGTGCCGGATCGTGATACCCGATCCAAGTTAGTGTGTCGAAACGTGACACCCGATCCAATATGTATGTCGGTACGTGACATCCAATCCCAATTAGTGTGTCGGAACGTGACACCCGTTCCATTCAACATACCACAATCATAATCACAATGTATATTCTCATAATCATACAATCAAGTATTGATTCATGGCATACAATCATTCATTCATACTCATTTACAATAGGTGTAATCAATAGTGCAACATTCGCATACATGCATCCATTACAATGAAGCAATTACTAGCATACATCACACAAACATGAAATCACAACTATCACCTACCTCGAACAAAGCTTGAATCCCCTAAGAAACTTGATTCTTCCCTTTCCGGATTCTTTTTGCTTGTTCTTGGTCTACAAATAATCAATATAACGCGAGGATCAATAAACAAGACCTAATTACCCAGATTATAATCAATAATATCAACCCTAAGCCAAACCCTTGATCCCTATACCCAGTTTAGGGCTTCTTCCACTATAAATCCTAGATCAAAACCCTCCCCTATCGATAATTACCCAAGAAACTAAGTTCTACGGATCGAAATACGGATTATGGGAGTAAAATCCTTACCTTTAGTGCTAGAAGATGTGGAAAACTATCAAGAAATATCCCTGGGTCGTTCCTTAGCTCTCAAGATCGAATGTTGCAGAATAATAATATTTTTGGGGTTTATTTCCGACTTAAGTCGCGACTGTCCCGCCACAGCGGACCTCATCCCCCATCTCGCTACAACGGCCCTGCCCTGGCGGGATAAATCCCGCCCTGGCAGCTTGCACGGAGACAGAGAGTTAAATTCAAAGTTTCAAACCCCCATTCACAACACACCTTCAACCCATGACACTCAGAAAATATCCGTTCACATTAAGATCAGTTTCGGGAATTCTACTCGCCCGAATTTGAGTCCGTAAAGTCGTACGGGTTCCTTAACGTCTTAGCTATCTACTCATGTGATCAAAAACATAATTATATCTCTCATTCATTACCAGATTTCCCTAGACCTCACATGACTCGGATTTCGTCCAAATTTGGACTAGGCTAGGAATTTTCAAGTTACTACTCAAAAGTTTTCTGACCCAAATTCTTTCCCCATTGATTTTTTCCTAACGAAGGAATCAGGTCGTTACACATACATGATATATCTAATAAAGTTGCTGACAAATTAGCTTTCCTAAGTCACTCACTTACTCATGTACAAGTCTACTCTCACTTCAACACTATCCCTAGAATAGTGAAAGGGATTCTCAACATAGATAGGTGGGAATGCCCTTCCTTTAGAGTCAAAAAGCGTAAAGCAAATACTTTGAGCTATGATCCCCCTTGAACCTCTCTGGTTGTGCTAGTGCTTCTTTAGCTTAGATCTTTTGAGCATTCATGTGTTTGGTTTGACTGTGTAACCAAATTCTCAAGAAGGTATGGCCTAGCCTTGCTTCTTCAAATGTAATTTCTTTCTCAATGGCAATATATATGGTTTATAAAAAAACACTTCACTATATATTATATATTATACATATATTATATACTAAATAGATATATAAAATCTTGAAAGTATGAAAATCGTTATTCCAAATTGAGAAACGATAGGATAAAATTATCAATAATAAAATAACGATAATAATAATAGTAATTTTATGATAAATTTGTAAGATTATGAATATTGAACTAAATATGAACTTAAGCATATGATAAAATAAATAAGTTTCAAAATATATATATAATTGAATAGCAATCTGAAAATGTGTTATAGGTCTGTCAAAATTGGATATCAACACCATTTTATGTTGACTCGTTTTCAACTCACTCAAATTTAATCCAATCCGTCCATTTCAAAACCTAAATAAATCCTACATCACTTTGTTAATAGAATAACCCTCCCAAGTCCCACCCCTATACGGTTTCTCCCCTTGAATAAAAGTTTATATTTGATTCCATGATGTAAGGAAAATTACCAGTAGACTAGCACAAATTTCTCAGCTCAATCAAACTCAAGATTTTTAGAGTCCCTAAAATGATCTTTTGGCGGATAAAAAATGGCAGCCAACTTGTCAACTTGGCAGATTTTATGCGTATGCTCTCATGTTTAAGGGTCCTACTCACCACACACACTGACATGATTTATGCAAAGTTTTAGTTTCTTATTTCTTCCACTTGTGGGCTCAGTACTTTTGAAAAATGCAGCACGGCTTTTAATAATTAACTCCTCTCTTTCCCTTTTTCCAGAGAAGATACATCTTCTTTTGGTTAAGAATAAGTTAGTTCGGAATAAACTATTTCACCATAAATATTAGATAACTTATTCCATCACTAAGAAATAAATGGTGAGATAAATAATTTCACGATTACCTAATACCTCCAACCAAATGTGGTATAAAATAGTCCTGCATTTTATCCCTAATATTATTATACCTTATACGTCACACAAAACGACTCCTAAAGCAATAACTTAGGGATAGAAATATAATAATTTTTTACCTTAGCTAATGTGGAGATTGTTGTAATAATTGAAACATGAAATAGTTCTTAGGTAATTGTAATATCTCTTATATAACTATCTGTTTTGTTGTCTCATTTATATCTTGACGATTAGCATGAATCCACATTATTATTCCTTTATTTACCTTTTTTAATTCCTTTTTCACTATTTTTGTTCTCTTATTATTGAATATTCTCGAGTCTCCCAAAAGATCAAATTTTCTCTATTATGTAAAATCGATTGTTGTCTATTTACAAAAAGACCAAATTTACTTTTTGGTGTCTTCTACAAATTTCAAGCACTGCAACAAGGCAATACTATTTCAATATCATTATACCCAACTTATCAAATTCAGTGTAACACTATTTTAATATCACTATATCAACTTCTCAAATCTTGAGCCAGATTTTATTATTCTAACTTTATGTTAAATTTTTCATTGAAATTTTAATTATTTATATTCTTACTTCATAAGATATACGTACATCCTATTTTATCTAGACTAGAATAACATTAATTATTATTAAATCTCTTTGTAGAAATTTAGATTTAGGTCTCCGAATCTTATTGAAATGCTGTGTTTGTTGTCCTTTATATTGTGGCGTGACACTCTTGTTTATTTAGGAAATTAGGGATGGAGAAAGAGGAAGCAACATAGGCAAACTTTTAACGTGGCCTCCGTGACCCACTTGGCTTAGTATTTTTGACTTGACCCAATCACAATTTCAATGGAGCCCTTTGGCTCTACTTCAAGTGGACCATTACCATGTGGCCAATCATATAACTTGTCAAATGGGTACAAAGGTATGGTCAAACAAGTGGCAAAAACAACTTCTACTTGTCAATTCTCACATTTTCCCGCCATACCAACGTTCATGACTATGTGATGTGAGCCACCAATAATAATAATTCTTTTTTCCGTCCATTTTTACTTATCATGTTTCATTTCATTTTAAGAAAGTTAATTTGATTAATTTTTAAAATTAAATTAAATTCTCCAACAAACAAGTTAAAGGTTACGAATATTTGAAGGAAAGTAACAGTAGAATATAATGATGTGATTGCGTGTTAATGCTCGGGCTAATATTATAAAGTCAAGACAAAGATTATAAAAAAAGCTCCAAGTCATTATAATCATTTTCTTGTGTAGTAGCTACATCAGAAAAAGACGTAATTACAAAAATAAATTTATCAAACAAGGTCTCACACGAAAAGAATTTGGTTTTGTGGAATCTAACCCATGTGGTAGTAAATTTTATGTGCCAAATAACTGTGCTGGTAAATGAGGTTGGGAAGCAAGTAAAAATTTGTTCATTTGTTGTTCCCTTCTATGTTTTTCTAACAATCAATGTCAGAGCCAAGGTTTTGTACTCTATCTGAATATACCGTCTGAATTTCTGCGGAAAGAGTAACTTTCCTATGAGGAAGAAAGGGTGCGCGCTAAAGCTAGAACAGCTGAAGACGTAATTGAAATATGCACCTGGAATTAAATCACATTGGTATAAAGAGCCGGAAAGGAAAAATAGGAGGAAAGACTTCTAGTTGTAGCGGATCTTACTTACATCGGTGCTAATTTTATATCTTATTCCGGTTTGCATGCAGAAAGACCAGCTTTTGACAATAAATCTAAGTTCCATGAAATTTGAAATTGATATATTGAATGGGCACAACTTCAATATCTAAAAGATCCAAATGATGGGAGTTAATGCAGAGGGAAAGTTAATTCCATGTTATTGATGGAAAGTACCGCGATGGTGCATCAAATTCCGAAAAGAAGATTGAAGGGGATTCATTGAGTACAACCCAACTGACAGTTGCATCTAAATGAAATGTTTCACTTAGAGCGGAGAATTTAGAGCTAGCAAATATATCTGATTCTATCCCTCGGGATTGCACGGGAAACAATGAAATAAAGAGAAGCAACAAGTGTTGAAAAAAAAGATATATGAATAAACTAGAGAAAAAGCTGAAAGAATTACATCCAACATACTCATTCTTACTCTATGTAGAACAGTTACATATCTTAGGCTTTCAATAGTTCAGGCTGCTAACCTACAATTTCCGCGTCAATTAGAAATCATTTCTCGTTTAATAGCTGTATTAGGGGACTAAACAGTTCAAACTATCCAAGTAAGATATCACGTAGTCAAATTGTGGTTCTCTTCAAGGGCTCGACCCTATAGAGATGTAAGAAGTGAAAAACAATTATTGAAACCAGAGGTGGTAGGTTAGCTCAGCTGATTGTCGCCATTTACTCTATCAGTGGAAGGATTGGTGACAAATAGATTTAGTCCTCGTGTCCGTCCTGGGGCCCCTCCTTTGAGCAAAGACAAGTCCAGAACATACCTGCACCAAAGGTATCAGATGCCAGAATTCTAATATGGACTGTGTACACAAAAGGAAATGGATTAGGCAAATCACATACATGTCATCTGATGCCTTTTGATATTCTCCAGCACCACAGTTAATTAAAATCTTCTGATCAATCTTCGAGACTAAATGTTCAATGGGCAACTCGACTAATTCTGGATCTGCATTTAAGAGAAGTTCATCAAATCATTATAGCATACAATTGCCTGATAGAATCAAGGTAAGAACTGTAGGACAAGCTATGCCGTCATAGCTTACATGTTTTATGAGCAGTCTTCACACCTTCAGTGAGACCCAAGATGTTCTACATAAATAGAAAGTTACATCATGTAGTGTCACTAAATGCATTACTTGATCATTGGACATATAGATAAACAAGAAATATTATAACTACAACCTTACAACTCTAAGAAATATTACAATGAGAGGAGCAAAGCTTACCTTAAGATTCTCATAACAACTTTCTAGGTCATCGTTCACCAAAATATGATCAAAGAGACCTGATGATTTTCCTTGTTCGAGTTCCGCCCTAGCATTTCGGAGACGCTTTTGGATTTGCTCTTCAGTCTCAGTTGCTCTGTTCAACAGATTGACAACAATTTAATAACCTATTGAACTGGGCAATATGAAAATACTTAACATTCTCAATCAGCCTACCTTGCACGAAGGCGCTTCTCAAGTTCTTCAAATGATGGTGGAGATATAAAAATGAAAATAGCATCAAGAGAGCAAGCTCTCACAGACCTTGCACCTTGAACATCAATATCGAGGATGCATCTCTGCACAATCATACAAAAATAAAAGGCTTGACAAATTTGCAATAGAAGGATCTATCAATATGCCATTATCAAGTCAATGTAAGACCCAGTAGTCAGTTCAAACTTATTACTACTACATCCAGATCTTCATTTTTTGCAAGTTTTACTTATTCTATCTTTTGATTGGGGTGAGAAGCGGGGAATTTAGAAGGCAGGCTGGAGGTAGAAGACACACAAAGAAACTTCGGGTTCTACCAAACCAGCAACAAATTTCTTTATTGAGTTGAGCGAAGCTAGATTTTAAAGAGTAAGGAAGTTTCAAACCTTGTACTAGAAAGATAGACTTACCTCTATGCAAGGTTGAGAAACTTAACTTGTCCTGAACATGGGATGGGGAATCTATAGTGAGGGTTCTTGTATCATAGTGCAGAAGACAGACTGGTGTGGTCAATGTAAAAAGTATCACTCATCATAGATGTGGATCTCTTTTGGCTTAGAGATCTATCAGTGTCCAAAGTTAAATACTGGTGTCCTCTAAGTTGTCAAACTTACACAATGTCAGTAAAAGTATTGACACATGGATAAAGGAATTGACTAGTCTCCTTATAAGATCTTGGACAATCTTCAGTTCCTAAGCTAATTTTTGGTGTTTAGTTAGATCGGAGATCCATAGTTTTTAACATGGTATTAAAGTCAGATCCATCTTTGTTGTGCTTCCCAATGTTGAATCCTGAAGCTATGATATCATGCTCCAATGTTTGGTCCTAAATGTGTGGTGGTGTACTGGTATTACAGTAGGGTGCTGCAGTGTCCCCCAGTAGTTAAGATAATGGATTGTAGTCTCCGAAGTTGCTCGGACTCTTCACTTTTGGTGCCGCACCTGTGTCAACACAACATGGGTATGGGTGTGGGATCCGTGTCCGATTTGGTCAACCGATTTTGGGTACTTTGACCAAAACCGATGGAGAAAGTCTGGACAGTTTTAATGATTTCTGTAATCAATTCAAAAGTTATGGTGAAAATGAAGAGAATGAAATACCTTTTATATAGAAATTTATATGTCACTCCGTTTCCTTTAATCTCCTTTCAGGATTCTCCTCTGGTTCTCCACATAATATCTCATAATTTAGGTTTTATAACTCTATTTTTAGATATTTTAATTATTTTAAGGCGAATCCCCGTACCCGTATCCATACATGGACCCATATCCCTAAATCTTAAAAATTAGATCATGAAGGATTCAACCTCTAGATCCGCACCTGTATCAGACACCCACACCCGAGTCCAAGCAACTTAGGTAGTCTCTTTATATGGTCTTTCAGTTTTCACTTAATGAACTAGCTTTGGGACGACTTAGGTGCAAAGTTCATTTTTTTACAATGTCACAGAAACTATTTTTCATCAGAACATAACAAAGAGATAGGGAGCCATTCTCCCAAAGAATGTAACGAAATTGAAACTTGCATATTTTTTTCGCTCATGGCATGCACCAAAGAGAAAAATTCTTTCTTTTTCCTCTTTGATGATTAAAATATGTTTTCAAATGCCTTTCCCACCGAGTCTAAAGGATTGGGTTCAGAGTACAACAGTCTACGCTTCTATTTTTGTGGTGAATTTCTGATATATAATGAAACTACATGAAGAGAAGTTTAATCTCATTTTTGTATACTTCAAAATAATGTTTTAAAAAATTGGAATCAAAGAAAATGTTTGAACTCCCAAAATAATAGTGTTATTCTTTTTGGAAGAAAAGGAATATAAAACTTCTTAAAGATGATCACTTGGGTGCAAAACTGCAAATTAACAACAATTTCAGCCACGCACCAATGGTCCAATATGTTGGAAATAACAATACCAATATTTTGAATTAAGAATTGATAGCATGAAGCGACGATACCTTGCCAGCATCAGCAACCACCTCAACTGCTTCGACACTGGTTCCATAAAGATTACCATGAACAGAAGCAAACTCCAGAAATTTCCCATCCTTTATCTCTCTCTCCATTACACTGCGGTCACTGAAATGGTAATGAAATCCATTCTGCTCTTTTTCTCTTGGTGCCCGGGTTGTGTGGCTCACAGAAAATCCAAACATAGATGGGAACTCTTTCATTAGTTCAGATATCAAGGTACCCTTCCCCACTCCAGAAGGGCCACTAATGACAATAGGCTTCTCAACATTACCTAAAACTCCCTTACTCCAGGCAACCACCTCATTTCCATGTGTCTTTTCCTGTTCTCTTATAAATGGGGTGCCCACCTACAAAAAGTATGTAACAATTTTTAGCAAAACTAGGAAAAAGTGAGTGCCAGAAAATTATAACTCATTCAAGGGTACCGAATAATATTGAAACAGTTAAGTGTCTCTCAATAATCACATTTTTTACTTTTTTCTAATAAGGTAAATACAAACAGGGAACTCCACTGGATCCACCCACCGGCATTCTCCAATTAAACATTTGGAGGAATGCTGATCTGAGAAATCAACACAGATTCAGCATGAGATCCTGACTTCCAAGTTTAACAGACATAATAAGAACGTTTAATTATCTAAAGGGCATAAATTAACCAACCTCAAGAAACCAAAAGCATCCATCAGACTTGGAATTGCCCTTAATAACCAATATACGATCACCATTTAAAAGCACAGCTGAGTGGCCATTTGACACCTTGGGTTTAGTACCCAGTACAGTGGGGTTTATCCTGCAATTTAATTCAGTTTTTGTTCATCTTGTCTAAAAGCTACAGAATAACCACAATGGATCCAAAACATGCTAGATATACAGAAACTCACCATTCCCCACTAGATTTCTCAAAGATTTGAACTCCAATGACCGCTGTCGATTCATGATCAGCCCCGCCAATCACATACTGGTGAAAATAGGGAGGCAGAACATTCATTCATTGAAATACAGTCATTTGGGTATATAAAATTGGAAAGAATGCACATCACAGAAGAATATCAAATCAGTATGTTGAATCATCATACAATTTTAGAGCCGATACAAATAGCTGTTTTTTGGCCTTTTGATTTCAAATCGACCCCATTTGAAAAATCTCCCAAGAGACTATCAGCAAAGAATGCTGGAGCTTCTCCCTGAACACAGGAAAGATCAAGAAAAGATCACAATAGAAACCATATTTATACTTTAAACTGAAGTGCAGATCAAGACTAATGCACTCACCATAGATGTAAGTATTCCTTGTATAAAAGATTCAACCTGACCAAGAAAAAAACACAAATCAGACTAAAAATCCACATGAAAAAATTATGCATTTCCTTAAACACCATGCTGCCTTGAAAGAAAAAAAAACAGATCATATTATTTCACCTAATTAATAACAGAAGTGGATCATGGAGTAACCAAATTAGGGATGAAACAGAAATGCATATGATACTTGGATCCCAATGGATAACTAAGAAACCAAAATAAAACTACAGAAAAACAGAGACCATGCTGCCTTGAGCAAAAAAATACAATAAATACATAGAACCCCATCAAAAATATTCCCAAAATACACACATAAAGAGAGAAGATACACACGCAAAGCTACAGATGTCTCCCTCTGCATAAGCTATCGAGCTGTAAAGATTCAAAAACAAAAGGAGGAAGGAAAATAAAAAACAAAAAAAGGCAAGAAAAAATCAATTTCAATTGGAAACCCCATAAAAAATTACCTGATGAACTAAGATTTACGGTTAGCCAGAAACAATATTATTAATCTTGTATTTTGGTATTGTATTGTGTATGTATTGAATGAAGAAGAGAGATCTGTATTATAAATTTCAAAGAATAAAGTTAGAAAAGTCAGCAAGTTTGAAGGAGGAAGAGGAAGAGGAAGAGGAAGATGAGAGGAAGAGGAAGAAGAAGGTGGAAGAAAGCTTAGGAAGGTTTCCCATATTTGTAGGCGGAACTCTTCACAAGGAATGTGGAAGAGAAGGAGAGGGGACCAAAGAGCTGCTTTTTTGGTCGCATTCACTTCATCAAATCACTACCAGCCCCAGCCCCAGGTCGGCATTCCCTTTTTCTTTCTTCTTAAATTTTGGTCATGTGGAGTCTTTTTAGGGAATGGTTAGGAATTCCAGACCAAATTAGGTTTTTCGGTTTTCTTTTAAATCTGTGAAGTCTTAAATATCCTCAAGATGAATAAGAAGTCTTCTTTCTTCTCCCTACTTTATTCTTATTTTTATTTTATATAGTTTCATAACACGTTATTGGCACGAGTCTATAATTTTGTAATTAAGTTTTGATTATTACCGCAGTATCCTATTTGTGGTCAGATTGACGAAACCAACAGTGTTGAAGGTATGTATTGCTCTGTTAATTAAGATGGATGTAGTTAAAAAAAATAATGATTCTTTTCTGCACGTAATGTAAATCAGCCACGTGTGTGTTTATACTTTATACCTATGTTTAAAATTCTTTATGAGGTTTGTGGCAATAGAGGTAAAATAGTACGAATCTCTTGCTAGTATTCTTGAATTCCTAGGGAGTTTAATATTTGTATTTTAACTTGAACTCTCGTAGTCTGAAACAAACTTACAGGATACAGATCAATTTCCTAAAGTGAATGTGGTAGCAATGCATAATATGTCGAAAACAAGACAAGTGATTAAATATTGCACATAAACATGGAATAAGGTACTAAAACTATCATAAGATGATATGGTCAGGTGATGTGTTCCATTCATGAAGAATGAGAACTTTCGAGGAATGCTATAGATACGGATCTATTCTCTAAAGTGAATGTGGTAGCCATGCATAATATATCTGAAAAAAGACAAGTGATTTAATAATGCACATAAATATGGAATGATGATATGCTCAGATTGTGTTCCATTCTTAAAGAATGAGAACTTTTGATGAATGTTAAAAATACATACAGATCCATTCTCTGAAGTGAATGAGGTATATGCCCACCATGCTAGGCGTGGAAAAAGTCCTGACCCTTGGTAGTGGACATGGTATCAATAAGAATGTCTCTAGGGAGACATGTTTCATCAAAAAATTCTCATACTTTATCTTTTGACTTGTATTGAACAAGAATTAGCGCAATTGAGGCACTTTCTATAGTAAATCAGAAGTTTACTAATTCCAATACTTTCATACTTTGGCATGATTGTCTGGGACATCATGCATGCGTTTATAATAATAAGACGAATTATAGAAAATTCAAATGGACACCCATTAAAGAACCTAAAGATTCTTTTAAATGGTGAATTTGTGTACTGCTTGTAATCAAGACAAGTTAATTGTGAGACCATCATCAACGAAAGTTGAGATTGAGTCCCCAACATCCTTGAAACATATATATGGGGATATTTGAGGACATATTCACTCACCTAATGGGTTGTTAGATACTTCATGATCCTAATAGATGTTTCTTTTAGATAGTCTCATGTATGCCTATTGTTATCTCGCAACTTGGCGTTTGCAAAATTGATGGCACAAATAATATGATTACGGGCACAATTTCCTGATAATAATATTAAGTCCATTATCCTTGACAACGCTGTAAAGTTTTCATCCCAAACATTTAATGATTAATGTCTATCAATTGAGATTGAATAAACTCAATACAAAAGTGAATATGATAGTGCAAAATAAAGCTTACTCATATGGATGTGCACTTTATCGTGATGGGATCACGACTCACCTTCAGAAGAGGTAGAGTAATTGAGAAGAAATGAATTTAAAATTTACTCCCGAAGTATTAAATTTGAAATTTGCTCATATAATAGTAAATCAACATTTTACTGAAGCAAAAAGCACATATTATAGTTAATTTGAAGTTTACTAGGACTAATAATTTTATTAGTTGACATGAATGATTTGTCTATCCCGAAAATGTGCATACTGAGTAATAGAAATATATTGAAGAACTAGAAGATTCTTCAAAAAAAAAAAATTTATGTTGCTTGTTTCATGATAAGTTGATTGGATCAACTAATATTGAGACTAAATTTCAAAATTCTAAAAAGTGTAAAAGGTGAATATGGGTTCATTCACCTGTCATGTGAGTTGATGTATTAGATGCATCAGTAAGATAATCACATATGCGTTTATTGTCAACTAGCAGTTTCACATTCGCAAAATTGTTTGTGCAAAATAATTGAGTTAAGAGCACAACTTTCAGAATATGTAATCAACACAATTTATCTTGATAATTATTTGAGCTGATGTAACATTAAATGCCTCAAATAAATAGTCAATCATTGCTTATGAAAAAAAAGGTTCATGGTCTGGAATATAATATATTGCATACTAAAGTAATTGTATGCACCAAACTAATAAATTATAATAATTTTTCTCTCAATTGATTTGGTTAGGAACCACATATTTTCCTTCTAATAATTTTGATGTGCAGTATATGGTCAATGAATATACCATGATGCACAAATATGGATTCTCCAAAGTAGATTGGAATGTATGTTAGTTTTTCTAACATAAGGGGGAGATGAGAAGCAATCGAGAGTTGCAAATGCTCCTATTGAATGTCCCTAAAGGATAGAGTCTACAACATGCATGAAGTATGATAGATCAATCAGTTCTAAACAAAATAATCCTTAAAAAAAGAGAGGAGCAAAGAATCAAAATGATCATAATAAGGAGGAAATGTGCTCTTGAAAAGGCTATGACATACCACTTCATAAAACCTCATAAGAGGGGTAGCTACATGAAAATAATGAAGTCATGAAGTCTCAATAAGTTATGTCGTATTGTGAACCGATACAAAATGATATATCGTTGACGATATATTTGATATAATATTGCGCAATATTGTAAAAGAATATGAGGATATGAATTCTACGTCTATTAAAGCATGCTGAAGTAGAAATAACTATCAAGTGAAAAGTCAAAAGTGAAATGATGCATCTTGGTAAGTGTAAAACTTATTTGACTTGTAGTCTAGACACTAGAATATGTCATACATTTAATATTAAATGTTGTCACTTGACAAAATTGATATGAAAATATCCGATGGATTAAAAATCTAAAGCATAAAAAAAAAATGAAAAACTTGTTTATAATCCTCATATATAGATTACAACAATAAAGAATCTTTTGTATTGTTATGCAGGTTGATGACTTGAATTGAAACTCTTGAAGAATTCTCAAAAGGCAATAGATTATTTTCTTAAAGAAGTTGAAGTAAGGAACTTGCAGAATTCTTTGATCCTAAAGGTATGATTCATAAAAGGAGACAGAGGGAAGCATATTTCGTCAAAGATTTTCAACACACATGAGCTCCCAAGAATGGTGATATCAACATGCAACAGGTTTGTTCAAGTAATACTATAGTTGATTTATTCACCAAGTCTCTACCGACTACAACTTTTAAGAAGATGGTGCACAAGCTTGGAAAACGAAGATTCAAGTCTTCAGATTGATGTTCTCGTTAGGGGGAGCTAATACGTGATGTACTCTTTTTTCCTCACAAGGTTTTGTCCCATTGGATTTTCCTTGTAAGATTTTTAATGAGGCATCCATAATGCGTATTTTTAGATATGTGTACTATTTTTCCTTCACTAGAATTTTCCCCCATAGGGTTTTATCTAGTAAGGTTTTAACGAGGCACATAGTCTACTGACATTCAAGGGGGAGTGTTATAAACCTATTTGTATTATACTAAATGTCTATTATGTGAAGTCCTTTTAGGGAATGGCTAGGAATCCTACTTGGGGACCAAGTTAGGTTTCCCCTATAAATAAAAGGGTTTCCCTTCATTGTAAATCAAATATGTAATCCCTAAATATCCCTCAAGAGGAATAAGAAGTCTTCTCTCTACTTTATTCTTCTTCTTATTTTATATAGTTTCATAACACGGTCCATTTTGTTCACTTTTGTTCTTTTTTATGCTCTCTACCTGTAACACCTCGGTCTTAAAAGAGCTAATATTAGAAACAACTAAACTGGACATAGCTAAATTGAGATTTATGCAAGATTAGACTTCAATTGTGAGTTTTGGGTCAACTTCAAACAACCATAACTTTCAGTACAAGATGATTTAGGTAGCCCATGAGATATCCAATGAAAGATCTTTGAGTCCTCTTTCCAACGCCACTGAGTTTGCTAAATTCCGAGTTCGAATGAGGGAGATATGCCCGTTTGAGCTCAGCATGTCCAGTTAAAAAGATTCATCCGAATTATGAAGGGGTATTTTGGTCTTTTCCTTACCCCACTTAGTCCACACATTTTTTCACCCGAATTATCAGTTCAAGCTTATGTCTGTGCTTTAGAGTTCTCCTTGCATGCTCGTACATTTCATGTACTGACGCCATTTGGCCTGCATCTTTCATGATGAAGATACAGGAGTTCAGGGCCATCAATAGGCGCACCGTTGATACCACTTGCAGTTCCAGAGTTACTTTGGTGAGCCTCCTTGCTTCCGGAGGATTCCCATTTACTTTTCAGTTTTGTTAGGATATCGTGGGTCTTGTCCCGACTTCCATCATTGTTATTAGAGACTTCATAGACAGTAGTGTTTTGAGGAGTCTTTTCCATTTCCATTGTTAAATGTTTAAGACTTGAGTTGAACAATTATGTTATTGCGCATTTCAGACTATATTGAGTTAAACTAATTTTGGTAATGATGTCTTTATGAGTTGAGTTATATTTGAGGTTCCTTTATTGTTGAGTAAGTCTTCCGCTGAGAGTTGAGCCTGGCCAAGGATTCGCTTGGGGGCCAGCAATGGTTCTCGAGTGCCGACGACGTTCAGGGTGTAGGCTCGGGGCGTGGCACTACCTCTCATATTAATTGATTGCTTTTTAAAATATTCACATTTATCTATAAAATTTTCAAAAAAAAAAAACTTTTTATTTATGATTTTTAAACACAATATAGATGATAGAACTAATTATCTTAAAATAATCAAAATCACCAATTAACTAAAAAAAATATTAAAAGTATCCATCTCAAAAAGTAGACTTTTTATAAAAAAAAAATTGAGTTTAAATTTATAAAATAACTTTAAAAAAAAGAAACCTATAAAGCATCGAACTGTAGCAAATGACGAAGGAAGACGTATTTTTTTTAAGCTTACAAATTGATCATTTTTTTCCCTTTACCCATTGAAAGGCAAAGAGAAAAAAAATTAAATTAGGTTTGAGAATAAAAAGTGTTAAAAAAATTTAAGCTTTTTTTAACTTCATAAAATTATTTTTAAATACTTGTTTAGTTATTTCAATTTTAATTAGGAGAAATTTTATGAATTTATTCCCAAAATAATATTTCATTCAATACCTAAGCATACGTCCCGACTGATAGAGTTTATGCCACATAATATTTTCGTCCCCACATATCAATCTAATATATTTTTAATATATCTTGCCTCATGGCATGTCCTAGGAACGCTTTTTTAAAATATGGGTTTGAACAACTAAGTAATTACTCAATCACCATATAACTAAGTGTAGTGTCGAGAGAAAAATAATTATACTCTTTAATTTTCAAGAGGATTGAAAAATATTGATAATTACATAATGTAATTACAAGGTTATCCTTTTTTAAAAGATCTTTAATTCTACTTTTAAAATTCATTTTCTAAAATATATTATTATTATTATTATTACATTGTTGTATTTTATTTGTTTATTTTTCATTTTTTATATCTTTACTTCATGTGCTTCTATGTAATTGTTCATAGTGTTATTTTTTTTTTAAAAAATCTTCATTTTTTTAGCTATAATATTATTCTAATATTTTAAAATTACACCTTTTAAAAATAAAAAAGATTGAGTCATCCACAAATTTATCTATGATAAGTGATGTTATTAATCTTGAATTTCTTGGTTGAATGTTATCTTTGTTATGCTTTTTCTTTGCCATGATTCTTATCCATGGCCTTCATTTGGTGCAAAAATTCTTCTGCATTCTATAAATCGGCTGTAGACATTATATTGTCTGTTTCATTTCTCTGTGATTCTTCCACGATATCATCGTTGCTTGTTTCACTTCCCATCGATGTGTCTGATTTATCAATCTGGGTGATGGTTTGAAGTAAATTTCTTTTTACTTCTTCCAGATAGTCATTGATCATGCTTTCTTTATCTCCATCTTGAAAGGAGATTCTTCTGGCAATATGCCTTACTGAGTTATCATCAACGATTCCCTTTAGAGGGATTTTATTGTATTCTTTTATTCTTTCGCTAATGATATCCAAAAGCTCTTGACCAATTAATTGTTTTGTTTTGGGATCTTTTTTCGTAAGCTTGTCCCAAAAATTATTGTAATAGGCCCTGTATAAGCAAGGAATATTTTCCTCCGTGAAACCTACTTCAGGGGTCCATTTATGAATCCATGGTATTGAAAATTCAATAAAGAAATAGATTTGATCTATCTTTTCATGATCCATCCATTTTCTTAACAAACAAGACAGGGGCACCCCATGGGGAAGTACTAGGACGAATGAATCCTTTATCCAGAAGCTCTTGGATTTGAGCCTTAAGCTCTCTTAATTTTGCCGGAGCTATGCGATACGGAGGGATGGATATGGGACGGGTACCAGGTTCTAAATCAACGCAGAAATCTATATCTCTATCCGAAGGTATACTAGGAAAATAAGTAGGGAACACTTCTCTAAATTCTGACACCACAGGAATAGACTCAATAGAGGGAGATTCAACCTCAACATCCCTAATATGAGCCAAATACGCCAAACAACCCTGCCCCACCAGTTTCCAAGCCCGAATGGAGGATATGATCTTAGATGTCTTAGGCTTGTACACCCATTCCCACTCTAACTTTTTCCTACTCGGAATCTCTAGAGTCACAGACTTAGTGTTACAATTTAACACATCATAATAGGGGGACAACCAAGTCATGCCTAAGATTATATCAAAGTCAGTCATATCCAAAATAACCAAATCATCCCAAGTCTGAAAACCCATAAACAAGATAGGACAAGCACGATAGACATTAACGGGGGTAGAGACATGGATGGGGGCATCAAGTATATCACAAATCATGTCAAATTCGGAGGCAAATCGCACGGACACATAAGAATAAGTAGAACCCGGATCAAATAACACATTAGCCAATCTGGTCACATACAAGAATAGTACTTGTGATCACTGTGTCAGACGACTCTGCCTCGCTCTTGCCCGGAAAGGCGTATCACTGAGCCCTGTCATCTTGGCGAGTGACTTCCCTGCCAAGTTGCACCGTACCTCTGCCTGCGTTACCATTTCCCCGACCTCCACGACTTAGTTGATTTCCTCCTCGCCCACCTTGTGGACGTCCTCGACCATTATTACCATTGCTCGCGGGTACCACTGCTCTAATCTGATGTTGTGCGGAATCCAACATGCGCGGGTTAGGACAATCTCTCCTTATATGTCTAGGTTCTCCACAGTTATAACATGTGTGATCAAAAGATGGTATGTTTCCCGCCGAAGGGGAGGCTCCCTGGCTATCCTGAATCGAATTCTGAGATGGAGTTCCCGAATAATTACCTGTAGAAGCGGGCACATCGGACTGAATTGGCCGGGCTGCAAGTGTCGGCCTACCTCAACCTCTGGAGTAGGAACCCTGAAAGTTACATGTGCTCTTAGATTTCTTAGCCAATGCCTTAGCCTGACCGTCTCGCCTCACCCCTTCCACTTTCTTCACAAAATCTGTTACCTCATTAAAACTTTTTCCTGCAAAAGTCATGTGCACAGACAATACCTGTAACTCAGAATCCAGTCCCTTAACAAATAGACGGATCCTCTCTTCCTCAGTAGTCACCAATTGCGTAGCATATCTAGACAAATCATGGAACTTAGCCTTATAAGCAGCCACAGACATACTACCTTGCTCCAAAGCCATGAACTCATCTTTCTTACGATCTCTCAAAGTCTGGGGCACATACTTTTCCAAGAATAGAGCATGAAACTGGGTCCAAGTGAGTGAGGGTAAAGCTGAAGATCTGCATTCCACATAAGCTCTCCACCACTGCTTAGCCTCGCCCTGAAGTTGAAAAGTCACAAACTCTACTCCATGCTGATGGACAATTCCCAACTTATGAAGCCTCTCATAACAATCTAGGATGAACTCATAGGTGTCCTCACTCTCAGAACCGTGGAACACAAGTGGTTTCAATTTTAAGAACTTAGTCAACATCTCATGCTCATTACCAGTCATTACGAGACCCAAAAAAGGATGAAAGAAAGCATCAGTACCTACAGTTCCACCCACCTTGGGGATAGTAATAGCAATAGGGGGGTTGGCGGGAGTTTTATTGCTTGAACTGCGGGAAGAACTCCAGGACCAACCAATCCTTTCAGGAAAGACATAATTTGTTGAGCTAACACTGGGTCTAAGGGAGGAATACCTGTAGTCTCAGCCTGCACCTCTGTCCAACATCCTCATCATTCTCAACCTCTACATTCTCCTCTATCTCTTCATGATGCGCAAGAGGATTCTCATTTCTGGGAGCATTCTCAAACGGAGCTTCACCCCTAGCGGGTGCTAACCTTCCTCAGTCTCTACCCCTAGCTCTTCCTCTACCCCTGCCTCGACCGCGACCTCTTGTTGCGGGCTCATTGACGGGAGCTACGGGCCTGACACCGTTGAAGCGAGTTTTAACCATCTGCGGACAGAAGAGTGAAAGAGACTAGATACCAATTTGGATCACCAGATACCAATTGGAACCAAGTTATAGCACGAAAGGAGACAAAAGAAACAGAGAGATTTCCTAAAGTCCTATAGCCTCTCGAAGAAAAGTACAGACGTCTTTGTACCGTTCCGCTAGACTCTACTAGACTCGTTTGGATACATCGAGTCGATGTACCCAACCCAGGGCTCTGATACCAACTTTTTCACGACCCAGACCTTCGTGAGTGGAACCCATATTAAACCTCCGGTGGGAGAACCGTTACTACAACTCAACTAACCAAATTAATGAAAACTAAAACATTTAAAGATATGGAAGCAGGTTTAAATGTCTAAAGGAAAAATAGGGAGTTCCCATAAACTTCGAAAGTCTAACAAAACAATTGCGGAAATAAAGCCTAGAACCTGAAAGTCAATGTACCAAAACTCTAAAGTTCAACAATTCTAAGAACATGGGTTCAACCAATCTAACATAAGATTATCTAAGGTACTAGTCTAAGTTCGAATGAGTGGACTAAACAATAGAAGACCCATGGCAGCCTGAAAGAACTGGTTCACCCTTGAATCCGATGTTGATCACTGATCTCCTAAGCGAGGTCTGTCAGTAGCCGCCTGAAGATGCCATGTACTCAACAAAGAAAGAGCAAGTGCAGTATCAGTACACAACCATAGTGTACAAATAGGATCACACGACTATCTCATTAAGTGCAATATAAGCAAGTAATCATAACGCAGTAAACAAGTATATACCGAACATATACAATATCAATCATCATATCAGGAGCAATGTACAATTCCACATTCTCAATAATACACATATATATAACAAGTCATTGTTCCTCTCATAGAACCCATACTCAAACTGTTAGTGTACCGGATCGTGGCACCCCTTCCAAGTTAGTGTGTCGGATCGTGACACCCGTTCCAATTTGTATTTCGGTACGTGACATCCGATCCCAGTTAGTGTGTCGGAACGTGACACCCGTTCCATTCAACATACCACAATCACAATCACAATGTATATTCTCATAATCATACAATTAGGTGTTGATTCATGGCATACAATCATTCATTCATACTCATTTACAAAATGTGTGATCAATAGTGCAACATTCGCATACATACATGCATTACAATGAAGCAATTATTAACATACATCACACAAACATGAAATCACAACCATCACCTACCTCGAACAAAGGTTGAACCCCTAAGAAACTTGATTCTTCCTCTTCCGAATTCTTTCCACTTGTTCTTGGTTTACAAACAATCAATTAACACAAGGATCAATAAACGAAGCCTAATTACCCAGATTGTAATCAACATTATTAACCCTAGGCCAAACCCATGATCCAAATACTCAACTTAGGGCTTTTTCCACCATAAATCCCAGATCAAAACCCTTCCTTATGGACTATTACCCAAGAAACTAAGTTCTACGGATTGAAAAATAGATTCGGGGAGTAAAAACCTTACCTTTGGTGCTAGAAGAGGTGGAAAACCTTCAAAAAATATCCCTGGGTCATTCCTTAGCTCTCAAGATCTAATGTTGTAGAATAATGACATTTTTAGAGTTTATTTCCGACTTAAGTCGCGACTGTCCCGCCACAGCGGACCTCATCCCGCTACAGCGGCCCCGCCCTGGCGGGAATAATCCCATCCTGTCGGCTTGAACGGTGACAGAGAGTTAAATTAAGAGTTCCAAACCCCCCCATTTCACAACACACCTTCAACCCATGACACTCAAAACTACCTTTTCACGGTAAGATCAGTTTCGGGAGTTCTACTCACCCGAATTCGATTTCGTAAAGTTGTACGGGTTCCTTAACATCTTATATATCTACTCATGTGATCCAATTCATAATTAGATCTTCCATTTGTTATCAGATTTCCCTAGACCTCACTGACTCTGATTTCGTCCAAATCTGGACTAGGTTGTGAAATTTCAAGTTACTATCAAAAAGTTTTTCGGCCCAAATTTTTTCCTCGTTGGCTTGTCTATAACGACGGGAACATGTCGTTACAGAATGAAGTACTTACTCCGCAAGAAAATTTTCATAAATAAGATTTGAACTCCATATCTCTAATTATGAAAAATCATAATTTCTGCGTATTACATCCGTTAGTAATTTTCATAAATCAATTCATGGGGTTGGGATTCACTCCCTTGATGCTTGCTTCAGTATTCTTTAATGCTAGTTTGAGATTGTGCCAACTCAGTTGACTAAGAGCTAAAGGCTGTAATTGATTATATATATATTAAATTAACATTTGTTTTCTCTTTTGGTCAAATTAAATATTCATTAAGGTCTCTGCTTCCTCCAAAGACTATGTTTCTCTCAAATTGTTCAAGTTTCTTTGAAAAAATTGTTAGATCAATTTAATTCTTCTTATTCTCCTTTATATATAACCGTAACAATTTTTGGTCTGGCACAAACTAATGATGTAAATTATTTGGTGAGTTTCTTTAAAAATTTAAAAAAAATTAAAATTTTCTATGAATGATTTTGATTCAACATCCAGTCCATTAATGAACTAAAATCTCTCAAATTCAACGCAAATTCTTTTTGTAAATCACTTGACTGTGAAATTCACCTTTATATATATTAATTACTCAATATGTGGTCAATATCCATTTACATGTTTTGTGCTACTAACCTTCTGAGATATGGAGAGTGGAGGAGAATAAAATGTTGTTTGTGGACTGAATCAAAATTCCTTTAGCCCTCTTCTTCGATCTTCCTAAAAAGATTTTAACCATTATTTTATAGACCTTTTTCTCATATAAAAAAGTTGTCAAATGGAGTTTTAAATGCATGTTATCATGGTGGGATTAAGTGATATTATGGTGGTCAATAGATAATAAGTTCAACAAGGGAAAAAAAGAAGAAGTTGACGTACGTTAATTTGAATTTTCTATAAAAATCAATTACAGACTTTAGATCTTAGTTTGCTGAGTTGGCATAATCTCAAATTATCATTAAGAGATACTGGATCAAACATTCCTATGGATCCCAACCCTCGTTGTTAGTAGGGGTGTATTTATATCTGGATCTCCATTTAATTTTTAACTCTCACACATATTTTAACTGATTGGTCATAAAATTAATCATTGAGTTGATTTATTATTATTGGATAGGACCCTTTCGACGTTGCACAAAAGTCATTACTTTACGTTCAACTAGCACTAAAGAGCTACTTCTAGTAGAAGTGGTAGGATTGTTTCAAGTATTTCAGATGGAACATCTATGAATATTTTTTTTTCTATTCACCCATGATCTAGCCTGGTTGATCCACTCATAATATTGAAGGAGAGGACATTTTCTAAAAAAATCTTGCAACTACGAAAACCACAACACAAGCACTCATTTTCCATTCATTCTATTTAAGAAAAAGAATTTAGCATAGACCACGACCCCCTCCCCCTATCTTTTCATTTCTTTATTTATATGAAACCAATTGGGTGCGTCTTTATTATTGTTACTAAAAAAGAAATTTCTACCATAATAATCTCATAGTCAAACATTTTTATGTTTAAATCAATCATAATCATAATATTTAACTATGTAAAAAATAAGAAAAATTACAAAAAGTAACATACAATGGGATAAAATTAGAAAAGAACAAAAAGAACTTACTAGAAAATAACCTAAATGGCAGATCAGAGGAAGAAGAACGACTGAAAAAAGAGTGAAAATCAAAGGAATAAAATTAAGCTGATTTTAGGTATATTAATAAAAAATCAAAAACATGACAAATGAATAATCATATGTATCACTTAAAAATAAAAAAAGGAACTAGCAAATTAAATCAAAAAAAGTAAGCAAAAAGAAAAGATGAATAAAAAAATAGCTACTCACCATAAAGAAAAAGCAGAACGAAAGAATAATACGAATGAAATTGAAAAATGCTTTTTGATTAAAGAAGAAGAGAAGCCAAAAGTATGATTATGACATCTGTTATTCAAAAGGCAGACTCACATGATGTAAAATCGATAAACTGTTCTTGAAATAAAGCGTCAGAAAAAATGGGATGAGAAATTTCATAATCACCCTTGATTGTCTAAGAAACTCAAATTTATTAAATAGTTAATATCGATTTCTAATGCACAAACCACTTGTAATCATTTAAATTTGTTGGATATAGATGAGAAAATGGTCTAACCCCTCCCCCCCCAATCTATAACTGAAATCCCAACTACACACTTCAACTTCATGGGTGTCCTATTACCCCCCTAAACATTTTAAAAGTGTAATATATACCCCCTTAAAAAGTCATACCTAGATTTATGTTAAGTAGGTGAGATACACTCGCTTGCCACATAATATAATATTATTATTTTTTAGTAAAAAAGTTATTATTCTTTGTCTTTATTTTATATTTTCCTTCTCTTTTTCTCTTTTGTTTTTAATCCTCTTTTGACTTTTCTTCGACACTTTTTCTCCATTGATATGAAATTCACAAGCACATTACCTTCTTCTTTCTTTCTTCTTCTGTATATTCTTTCTTTATTTTTTATTTTTTATTTTATTTTCTTTTTCATAATTTTAGTGAAGTTTCATTCAAGTGATAATGATAATATCGTTGAATCAAAGTTAAGTCGGCCAATCGAAGAATTAGATGACAGGATTGATAAGTTCAGGTGGTCATTTAGTTTTCGAAAAGTGGATGGCATATTGGAGTTGGAGATGATAGGAAAATTCAAAGTGAATTTGTGATTTGAAGTATAAAAAATTATTTTCGCTATTTTTAATCTCGTTGCCATGTCACTATCTACGAAAGGTATATTTTATTATTTTAGAAGAAATTAATCTATCCGTCTCACTTTTAAATACTTCTTAATCTACTATTACTCAAAATTCAATAACAACACGTACTATGATAGTCAAAGGGTTTTTAGATCTGAAAAAGAAAGGTGGAAATGGCGACATGACAGCGGTAAAATTGGTGGTGTGAGAATGAAAAATTGAAGTTTATGATTAAAAGAAGGGGAGTCAATTTCTTCTGGAAAAAAAGAGAGGAAAAAGATAGCATTAGTGGCAGTTGAACAGTGAAGTATGTTTAAGGCATTTTTTCGATGACTTAAATCCGGAGAAGGGTTGAAGAGAAAAAGAAAGAAGACGAAAAAAATTAAAAAGAAAAGATAAATAGAAGTAAAAGATAACATAATTTTTTAAAAATAAATTAGAAACTTAATATGAAAAGGGCAAATTATTTGCAAAGCTAAAGTTTTAATAAAAAAGAAATTATCTCACTCTCTTTGCGAAAGTGAATACACTTTCTTTGCCACCTCAGCATATAGGGTGACATTAATTCCATTTTAAAATAGTTCAAGGGGTAATAGGATGCTCGAAGGTGTGTAGTTGAGAATTCGGCTATAGGTTGGGGGGCTTTTGACCATTTTCTCGATATAGATTTATAAAAGAATTCAGATTATATTGAATTTGAGATATATTAATTCAACTAAATATTCTCATGCGATATGCGCCAAAGAGAAGACTTCTTTCTTTATCCTCTTTGATTATTAAAAATGTTTTCAAATATCACTCCCTCCTAATTTAAAAGATTGGGTTCAGAGTATAATAGTCCACACTTCTAATTTTTGTGGTGAATTTCTAATATATAATGAAACTAAATGAAGATAAGTTTAATCTCATTCTTTATACTTTAAAATGATTTTTAAAATTGAAATTAAAAAAATGATTAATCTTACAAATAATCATTGAATTGATTTATGAATACCGCTTATTACTTAAAATTTGTAAGAATTTTCTAATAGGGGTTCATAATAATTTTGTAACCAAATCTTTTTATTTTTGATTCAGTCATAATCATTTAATTATGTAAAGCAATCAGGGAATTGCAGAAAGTAACATACAATAGAATAAAATTAGAAAAGAAGAACAAAAAGGGAGAGAACTCACTAGAAAATAACCCAAGCGATTGATCCGTAGAAGAAGAACGACTGGAAAATAGTAAAAATTAAAGAAATAAAATTAAGTTGCTTTTAAATTTACTAATAAGAATTCAAAAACATGACAAATGGATAGTCATATATATCACTAAAACAATAAAAAGAGAACCAACAAATTGAAACAGAAAAATGGAACAAAACTTAAAGATGAAGAAAAAAAACTACTCACCAGAAAGAGAAAGTAAAATGAAAGAATTATACAACGAAATTGAGAATTAATTTCGAATTATAGAAAGCAGAAGTCAAAAGGATGATAATGACATCTGTCGCTCAAAGGGAGACTCACGTGATGTACAATCGATAGACTGATTTAGAAGTAAAGCGTTAGGGATGAGAAATTTCAAAATCACCTTTGATTGTCCAAGACTATGACACATATTTTTAATTTTTTATTATTTCTTGTTTTTAACTTTTAATTTATTTTTTTAAAAAATAATAATATTATTGTACCTACGTTGTTGTAATTTATTTGTTTACTTTTCATTTTTCATATCTTTACTTAATGTTATTTTTTTCTTATTTATTTTTATCTATCTTTAGTTGTTTAGCTATAATATTACTTTAATATTTTAAAACAACATTTCTTAACCATAAAAGAGACTAGTCACCTACAATTTTCTCTATGATGAGTTGTGTTATTAATCATGAATATTTTGTTGTTGAATACACCTATAGATAAATTTAACTTTTATTGAATAAATACAACATTTCTTAATCATAAAAGAGACTAGTCAACTACAAATTTCTCTATGATGAGATGAGTGATGTTATTAATCATGAATATTTTGTTGTTGAATGCACCTATAGATAAATTTAACCTATATTGAATGTTGTCAGTACTTTTATCAAATATTTAAATAATTTTTAAAAATTATAACTATAAATACTATTATTTTGTCAATATATCGTCTACGATGTTCTTATAAAATGTGTGCTTATTAAAATATTATTTATTAATCTAACTAAGTTGTTATTTATTTTAAAATTGTGTATCAATTATATTTTACAATATTACTTACAAATATAATTAGTTAATATTGTATTTTCAAATAATAATAGGTATCTTGAATATCTAGTAATAAATAAAATTTAGTACTATTTCTTATATAGATACATTTATCAAACATTACATTTAGTTAATGAAAATAAATTTTAAGTTTTAAAATTTAAATTATGTAATAGTGTAATTATGTTTGTACAACTACACATAATATTTGAAAATAGAATATAATTATGTTATGGAAAAGATAAATAGATTTTTATAATTACTAGATTGTGTAATTATTAAGATAACAATTACACGAAATTCAATTACAAAATGACTTTCCAAAGAAAATGAAGTATTTCCTACTCAATAAATTCTGAGTCTGTTTGACATTGTTGTTGGGAGGCCAAAACTGTTTCTTTTAATAGAAAAAAAAGTTTTTTTTTTTTTGAAAAATCAAGTGTTTGACAAACCCTCAAAAGTGCTTTTAAATCGAAGCAGAAGCCGTTTTTCTGCTGTTGGGAAGAAGCTAAAAATTTCTGCTTCTTAAAAAAAGCAGAAGCAAAAGCAGAAATTATTTTTTTGAAGACTAAAATATCCCTTACATATTTACATATTTACCAATATATCTCTTATTAATTAATTAACATATTTCATAAGTTTTGTTAAGTTTCATTCAATAATTTTATTTTTTATTTTTATATGATAAACTTTTTATTTTATTTATGTTTATATATTATTATTTATATTTTATATATTCTTTTACGTATTATTAGAAATAGGTGATAATAATATTTAAATTTATTTTGCTTGATATTTTTAATTATATTTACTCATCATGTTAACATTATATTAATATTTTATATATTTATTTATCTATGTATAATATTGATTAATAATTTGAATATGTACATTTAATTTAATTAAAATAAAAATTTAATTAAAGTTATGTGTTAAATATTTAAAATAGTTTCTCTCTACAAAATAATCTTAAAAGCACATTGATACTTGCCTTTTTTCGTAATTTGACTCTCAAAAACACTTTTTTTTAAAAGATAACCAAACACAAATTGCTTATCAAAAATAGTTTTCAAATGAATTTGCCAAACACAAATTGCTTTTTTTGATAAGCACTTTTCAGAAAAGCTATTTTTAAACACTTCTAGAAATAAGTAGTTTTTAGCAGTCTTATTGAAAGATTTGAACTTCATATATTTAATTATAGGTAGATCTTAATTTATGAGTACCACACCTTAATTAGTAATAGTCATAAATCAGTTCATATTATTAGTAGGAGTATATTTATATGTAGATATTCATTTAATTTTAACTCTCGTACATATTTTATTATATTAGCGTCTTATTAATCGTACTTTACTCATTCAAACAAAAGTGACAGCATTCACTAAAACTTATGAATTGTAAATTATAATGATGGTAGAAATGATCATAGTAGACATATTTTTAAAATTGTAGAAAAATTGATTGATCTTAAAACTAATCATTGAATTTGATTATTATTACTCAAATTTACAAAATTTTCCTAACACAGGGCTCATAATAATTTTGTAACCAAACTCTTTATGTTTAAATCAATCATAATCATAAGTTTAATTATGTAAAGAAATATTTTTTTTTTACAGAAAGTAACATACCAATGTAATAAAATTAGAAAAGAAAAACAAGTACGGAAGGAACTCACTAGAAAATAATTCAAGCGATAGATCAGAGGAAGAGAAAAAAGAATGACTAAAAAAAGAGTGAAACTTAGGAAAATGAAACTAAGCTGCATTTAGATGTACTAATAAGAAATTCAAAAACTTGACAAATGGATAATCGTATGTATCCGTCAAAAATTAGAAAGCGAATCAACAAATTGAAATAAAAAAAGTGAGCAAAAATAAAAGATGAAGAAGAAAAATAGGTATTCACCAGAAAGAGAAAGCAGAATGAAACAATTATATTAATGAAATTGAAAATTGATTTACGATTAAAGAAGAAGAGAAGCTAAAAGTATGATAATGACATCTGTCATTCAAAAGGCAGGCTCACATAGTGTAAAATCGATAGACTATTTGTAACACCTCAGATTTGAAAAGATGAAAAAATGCAGCTTTGTCTAGAACTGGTGCTAGTTCCGACGGAACCACCGACGGCTCGTGGACTGTCATACGGGCCGTATGTCACGCTCCGAGCCTACACCCTGGACGTAACTAACACTCAAAAACCATTGTTGGTTCCCAAGCGAACACTTGGCCTGGCTCAACTCTCAGCGGAAAACTTACTCAACATAAGATGAACTCAAATATAAAACTTTAACTCAAATGTCTCACATAAATAACTCAGAATGTATTAGAATATTCAACTAGCCAAAAATAGGCAACTCAAGTCTTTAAAACATTTAACAAAATAAATGAAAAAGACTCCTCAAAACACTACTATCTATCTATGAAGCCTATAACTATGATGGAATTCGAGACAGGACCCACGACATCCTAACAAAACTGAAAGATATAAATGGAATCCTCTGGAAGCAAGGAGGCTCACTAAAGCTAACTCGAACTGCATGTGGTATCAACGAAGCGTCTGTTGATGACCCTAAACTCTTGTATCTGCATCATAAAAGATGCAGACCAAATGACGTCAGTACATGGAATGTACGAGCATGTAAGGGAAATTCTAAAGCATAAACATAAGCTTGAATTGATAGAAAAGAAACATACTTACCTCTTCTCAAACTCACTCAACTCAACTCAAACTCCCCTCAAGTATAGGATACTCAACTTAAGGATAAGACACTCAACTCAAATGTAAGATACTCAACTCGAAGATACTCGACTCAAGGTACTCAACTCAAGGTACTCAACTCAAGATACTCAACTCAAAGGTACTCAACTCAAGATACTCAACTCAAGATACTCAACTCAAGCTACCCAACTCAAAGATACTCAACTCAAGATACTCAAGGATAAAGCAACAATAAAAGATGCAATATATGGAAAGCTTTTAAGACAATAGATAATAACTCAATTGTATGTAAAAATACAATAATTACTCAATTGTATGAAAATACAATAATAACTCTTATTTGGGAGATTCTCTAACCGACAACCATCACTATGAGTTATGTGATGATACAACGTCTCGCCCACACTGCCAGAACTGTCCTACCTTGTCGGGGTATAGAACTCCTCAACTAAGTGGATCCACTAAGCTATGCTTAAAAAGCAATAAGGAATCATCTAAAAAGTATGACTCTTTCTACCCATGTTGGCATACATGGTTTATGGGGGCTGTGAGTTGTTTGAACTCTCCCCCATATCGGTGCTCAATACTACTCCCAATAATATAACTCATGCTCATATATATTTTTTAAAAATATTTCCTCATCCTCAAACTTTGAGATTATTACTCAATAGATTTCTCTTAAAAGAGATAGTACTCAAAATCCTCATGAAATTATTTGGAAATTGAAGTTTCTCCTCATTTTAAATGTAAAAACATTTACTCTTGGGAATACTTAGTTCCCATTATTCATTTTGAAAAATGAAACTCAACTCTCCTCATCCTCATACTTAAGTACTCAAGTCTTAAAATAGATTATAAATAATTGTAAAAGACTTCTCAAAATAGGGTTCATGCCGAATTATGGACGTGAACGACTCAATTCAAGGTTTTAATAATCATACATAGAACTCAATACTCAGAACTCAACAACTCCAGAACTCAAGGACTCAATGATACTACTCATCTCAAGACTGCTCGACTCATAGGGTTAATGCGGAATTATAGGCATGAACAACTCAACTCAAGGACCTTCATGGGTAACATGTAGTAGTCCCATAATTAGGAATTTAATATCAAAAGGATTAGGAACTCAATACTCAAGAACTTAGAATTTGAAGATACTACTCCTCTCAAAGATACTCAAATAATGAAGTTCATGCGAAATTTATGGGCATGAACGACTCGACTCAAGGGTCTAAGTAACAATATAGAACTCATGTGTACGACTCTTTTTATTTTCATACTTACTTCCTCAAAACTTAGTCAAATCGATAGTTGATCTCAAGGGATTCACGATTTTACTCAAAGACTTTCTTTAACTCTACTCTTAACTCTTTATTGAATTTGAATTATGAATTCAAGAGTTATGATACATGATATGAAGGATCTCGTGATGATTAAATGTAGTTTAGAGTAGTTAGAATCAAAAGGGAGTAAAGGTACACTTTAAAAGAACTTAGACAGAGCAAATGATGGAAAAATGGTGGGGGCAGACGACCTTGGCGCATTGCTGGCGCGGGGCGCCAGCCCCTAAACTTCAGAGACTCAAATGGGGCGCACTGCTGGCGCGCCTCCCCAGCCCCCTGGTGCATCTGGGGCGCGCCGCCCCAGCCTCTACCAGAACATTCTGACAAATTTTCTTCTTCAAATTTTTACCCTAATTTACCTAGAATCGAATGGTTTCTTCCCCACTCACTTAGATTCGAATATCCAACATAAGTACACAAAAATCTACTAAAAAAGAACCCTCAAACTCCTAACATTCATCTCAAGAACTCATCATTAACGATTTAAGAACGAAACTTCAAGAAACTCAAGTCATTCAACCTGAAGAAAAAAATTATGGATTTAAAATCACATGATTGGCGTGTGGGTGAACGAACCCAACACTATGAGAGCTTACATACCTCTTAGGATCGAATCCTTGTCGAAAACCCCTCAAAGATTGCAAGAATCTTGTTCGTTCTTCCTTTTCTCCTCTTTTTCTCTTCTTGAACTCCTCTCAAAACCCTATGCGTAATTTAGGAATAACTAAAACTGATTCCAATCAGTTTAGACCACTAAAAGGTTAACAAAAACGGTGGGGTAAGGAAAATTTCAAAATACCCCTCATTAATTCGGGTAACTTTCCTTAACTGGACAGGCTGAACTCAAACAGACATTTCACCCTCATCCAAATTCAAAATTTAGCAAACTCAGTGACGTTGGAAAGAGGACTCAGAGATATTTCATTTCTTATCTTATGAGTCTCCTAACTCATTATGTGCTAAAATTTATGATCATTTGAAGTTGACCCAAAACTTAAAAGAAATTAGGAATGACTTGAATGAATTCTCTTTAGTTCTTTTTGAAACTCAAGGTGCTACATCTATTGATCTTAACACTTAAGAAAATTTAAATTCCTCGGTAAAATCTTACTCACAATGAATAATAGTTCGAGTCTTAGCTCAAAATTTTTCTGAGGTATTACATTATGTCTCCCTTGGGATCATTCGTCCTCCAATGATGGCTGGACTGGGTATGGGACAGGGTTACTCTTACCATCTCCTCTGACTCATGAACTTGCCTACTAACACATGCTGGATTGATTCATACCAAGAGTTGGGACTTTCTATAGCACCTAAATCAAGAATGATGCTGTTGTGAACATAGTCATACTCTCTCTGAAGTTACCTTATCTAAAACAAAGGAAATCTAGGAATGAAGTAAGAATAGGAATACCATGCCTGGGGTAATGTGACTCCTAGATGTTAAGCTTAGAAACACTCCTCAACTACGCTCTTATTTTCTTATTACCATACCTCATTGGCTGCAACTCATAGCTCCCACAAGGGTACATGACTTCTCTTACCAAGGCCTGAGTCTAATGGTACGCTCTTACTGTATTCAAGCTTAACCCAAAATCCTAATGTTCGGGTTCTATGCCTCTCTATAGTGAGTCTCATCACAAGAATATTTATCTTTACCACCATATTTAATCAACATTGGGCTCATATCAAGAACCACCTAATGTTTAACAACACCACATTTAAGCTTAGTACTCTGACAACTCCATGGACTCCTACTAACCAGCTCCTTAAGAAGTTCTCATAGTAAAACCTCATCCTCTTCTTCCTCCTCGTTTATAACCTTAGATGGAATTATCACACCATCATTATCACGATAAGATCATTAACCTTCTCCTTCTAACATCACTTCACTACTAAAAGGACTTCTGAAAAGATATCCCCCATACTCTTTTGAACTCATTACTATTTTATTCTCAACACTTGACTTGATTTCTCGTCTTACATATCCCCCTTCGGTCTAAGGCTGACACTTGAAATCTATAGACCTAGTCCATCATCTCTAAACTGGTCTACACCCCCCTATACTCTAACACTCGAGAAAAGTTTATCTCATGACTACCGAACTCTCCATAAGCAGGTATTAAGACCTTTTTCTAAGATGCTTCTCTTAACCTCAATTGGGACCTCGTCTGGCCACATACCACCTCGGGTGTACCTCTTACTTCTCTACCTTCATTCCTCTCCTCTATGGGTCATAATACCACATTTTCATTGCAAGGTACCACTTTGATCTCCTCACCTATTTCAGGTCAAACCTACTAGATCAGATCTCAAAACTAACACTGTCACCCTCATCTTGCCATCTTTTGATCACGACACTCATCTCAAATTCAAGCTTAATGTCTAGTACTAAACACATATATCAATATGATTGATCACACCTTATACTTCTTGCGACTACCAGAAAAGTCAAGAACTACTCCCCCTCTAAGATCTCATGACAAGTAGGAAATCTTTATCTCTCAGTCTACATACTTACAGATTTACTGCCACATCCCTTTTCACAACTTCAGTACTATTTTCCCACTTAAGAATCAAATGGTTTCTTCCCCACTCACTTAGATTCGAACACCCAACATAAGTACACAAAATTCTACTAAAAAATAACCCTCAAACTCCTAACATTCATATCAAGAACTCATCATTAACGATTTAAGAATGAAACTTCAAGAAACTCAAGTCAGTCAACTTCAAGAATAAAATTTTGGATTTAAAGTCACATGATTGACGTGTGGGTAAATGAACCCAACACTATGAGGGCTTACATACCTCTTAGGATCGAATCCTTGGCGAAAACCCCTCAAAGATTGCAAGAATCTTGATCGTTATTCCTTTTCTCCTCTTTTCCTCTTCTTGAACTCCTCTCAAAACCCTAAGCGTAATTTAGGAATAACTAAAACTGATTCCAATCAGTTTATACCCCTAAAAGGTTACCAAAAATGATCTAGGCTAGTAGGGTAAGGAAAAGACCAAAATACCCTTCATTAATTCAGGTAACTTTCCTTAACTGGATAGGCTGAACTCAAATGGGCATATCTCTCTCATCTGAACTTGAAATTTAACAAACTCGGTGGAGTTGGAAAGAGGACTTAGAGATCTTTCATTTGATATCTTATGGGTCTCCTAACTCATCTTGTGCTAAAAGTTATGGTCGTTTGAAGTTGACCCAAAACTTAAAAGAACTTAGGAATGATTTGAATGAATTCTCTTTAGTTCTTTTTGGAACTTAAGGTGCTACATCTAATGACCTTAACACTTAAGAAAATTTAAATTCTTTGGTAAGATTTTACTCACAACGAATAATGGTTCGAGTCTTAGCTTAAAATTTTTTCGGGTATCACACCGTAGGTGGGACCGTGGGTGGTAAGTCTGAAAATTCCTAAAAATGTCAAGTCCCAGTACTTTTGTACGGTTCATAAGGATGGTCCGTCATCCAATGTACGAGTAGGTCTCGTAGGTGAGTCTCAAACTTAGTGATATTTTAAGAATTTTTCAATGGTACTCACGGAGGCCATGTACAGACCGTAGGTTGACCAACGGTCCGTACATGGGTCCCGTCAGTTGAGGGTCCAGAAACAAGTTTCTGAACCCATCGACAGTTGACCAGGACGGTCCGTAGGTGGGCCCACGGATCGTAGGTGCCCACTGTCGATGGAGGTCGGCAATTATTTTTAGAAGGTCTTTTGGGTCTTTTCCTAATTATTCTAACCCAATACTATGTTATTTTACTCTTTACCCTAGACCCTATATAATGATTTTTACCCCCAAATTACATAAATTCAATTCATCCTCTCAAATATTTCTCTCTCTAAAAAAAGAAGAAGTCTAGGGTTTCAGGATCAAGTCTCCAAATTCACCATTTGATTTCAAGCTTTCGACATCAAGGTATGATAGTATTCATCTATGGAGTCCTTTCCTCCATAGGGTTCCTAAATTCTCCATTTTTACAAGGTAGAATCTCCAATTGAAGTTAGGGTTTTACTCAATCTCATGGGTTATTTTCAGTTATGATCTAGTTGATGGTTTTATGTCTTTTTATGCATGAATTGAAGTAATTGCATGTTTCTAAGTTGAATTCCCATGAACTAATGTGAATTCAATGATTTCTAGACTATGATCATATGATCAACCTTTTGAATCATGAAAGATGAGTTTATGAAGATATGCATGTTCTTTATAAAATTGATGAAAATGATTTAAGGATGCTTTGAGAGTGAAGTATCAATGTTGTTGTTGTTGTTGTGAAAGGATTGTTCACACACTACTTAAATATGAATGTGAAAGGGTTTTCTCACATAAATGATTCATAAGGTTGAAAGGTTTTCTCACCTAAGATGAATCAAAGTTAAGGAGCTATTCTAATGATAAGACAAGCGGCGAATACCCATGTCTCATGAATGTTAAGATAAGTTAAGACTAATGACTATTCTGTGGGATTTATGCTTAGCACCGAGTGGATAAGTGACTATTACCATTGTCCCATAAACTATGTGTCACCATAGGTTTGTCTAGATAGACATTAGCTAGCGGATCCACGTAAGCTAGAATTTCGTGGTTCTTACCTCGGAAAGTGAGAACACCTCTTTTCGGTGTGGGGTAGACACCAGATTCCATGTTATAGCTCACATGGTCTCTATGTCGGTTATAGGTAAATCTCCCACAATAATGAACTAAGGCTATTCTAGAAGTATCTCACAAGTGTTTTAAAGATGTCTAGCTTGCATTGACCATGATTTATGATTTATGTTTCTAACCCTTTTATCTTATAATTTAACTTGGTCATTGCATGTCATGTAAAGTTCTTTTTAGCATGATTTCATAATTTTTATGCATTGCTATCTTACTTGGTACATTCCATATACTAACACATACTTTTGCGTACATTATTTCACTAATGTAGGGTCCAACACTCCAATTCCACATCTCCGTGGCTAGTGATCACTTTAGTAGATATTGAAGATTGGCGAGTCCTCATGTTCCGAGGACCGAACCCTTTATTGCCTATTGCCTTTATTTTCCCATATTGTATGTGATGTATGGGTTACGTCTCAATCACTCTTGATGTACTAGATGACTCTGAGACTATGTTAGATTTTTCGCTTTGCATCTCTTGTCACACATTTATGATATGAACTGTCTTTTAAAATTTCTTGATTTTATATTATCTTGTATGATGTATGCTAAGTGGCTTGTGTAGGGCCTCTCAGGATCATATACGCCATGTCACGTCTAGGGTGCACTTTGGGTCGTGACACTATTTTTGAAGTAAAGCGTCAGAAAAAATGGATGAAAAATTTCAAAATCACCCTTGATTGTCTAACACACTCACACTTATTAAATAGTTAATATCATTGCTATTGCACAAGCCACTTGTAATTATTTTTTGAGTTATATTGGATATAAATTCATTTAAAAATTTTGTTTATATTAAATTTGAGATACATTAATCCAAATCAATATTCTCATGGGACATGCACCAATGAGAAAAATTCTTTATTTTTATATTTGGCGATTAAAAATGTTTTCAAATATCACTCTCTCCTAATCTAAAGGATTGGGTTCAGAGTATAACAGTCCACACTTCTAATTTTTATGATTAATTCTGATGTATAATGAAACTAAATGAAGAGAAATTTAATCTCATATTTTATACTTTAAAATAGTTTTTAAAATTGAAATGAAGAAATTGATTGATTTTAAAACTAATCATTGAATTGATTTGTGAATACCGCTTAATATTAAAAATTGATAAAAATTTCCTGCACAACTCATAATAATTTTGTAACCAAATATTTTTATGTTTAAATCAATCATAATCATTTTACTATGTAATGTAATAAGAGTATTGCAGAAATTAACGTATACTAGAATAAAATTAGAAATGAAGAACAAAAACGAAAATAACTCACTAGAAAATACCCCGAGTGATTGATCGGAAGAAGAAGAACGACTGAACAAATAGTGAAAATTAAAGAAATAAAATTAAGTTACTTTTAAATTTACTGATAAGAATCCAAAAACCTGACAAATGGATAATCATATGTATCACTGAAAGATAAAAAGAGAACTAGCAAATTGCAATAGAAAGAATGAACAAAAAGGAAAGATGAAGAAAAAGCTACTCACCAAAAAGATAAAGCAAAATGAGAGAATTATACAAACGTAATTGAAAATTAATTTCGGATTATAGAAGAACAGAAGTCAAAAGGATGACAATGACAGCTATCTCTATAGTGACATCTGTCGCTGAAAGGCAGACTAACATGATGTATAACCGATCTGTTGTTCTAGAAGTAAAGCGTTAGAAAAATGGGATAAGAAATTTCAAAATCACCCTTGATTATCCAGGACTCCCACACTTATTTATTAGTTTTTAATTATTTGTTTGATTATTTCTTGTTTTTACTTTTAAAATTCTTTTTATAGAAAAACATATTATTATACTTACGTTGTTGTATTTTATTTGTTTACTTTTTATTTTTCATACCTTTACTTAATGTGCTTCCATGTAGTTTCTCATAATGTTATTCTTTTCTTGTTTATATTTATTTATCTTCATTTTGTTTAGCTATAATATTACTTTAATATTTTAAAATAACATTTCTTAATCATAAAAGAGATTGAGCCACCTACAAGTTTCTCTATGATGAGTGATGTTATTAATCATGATTTTTTTTTGTGATTGCATCTATAGTTAAATTCAACTTACATTGAATGTTGTTAGAATTGATAGATTACTTTTATCAAATATTTGAACAATGTTATCAAATTATAACTGTAAATATTAATATTTTATCAATATATCGTCTATGATGTTCTTATAAAATGTGTGCATATTAGAATTTTATTTATTAATTTAAGAGAAAAGGCATAAAGTCACCACTGAAGTTGTTCCGAATTTTTAAAAAGACACCTTAACTTTGAAAGTGTCCTATCGCCCAACAAAAGTTTTTAATATCTTTGTAAAAGGGTCATTTTGACCCATTCCCTCGTCTGGAACAATGCGCGTGATGCTCACTCTTTTCAATCCGTTCAACCCGATCGATTCTTTTCAAAAATAAAAAAAGTCTTTTTTCTTTTGTTATTTCTCAGCTTTCCCAAGTCTGCGTTTTCTCTTGGTCTCTCTTGGTGAAACTATAGTGCTGATCATCTCCTTGTTGATGTTTCTTGGTCAATATACTTGGAGGAACAAGGAATTGAAGGTCTAACAGGTTAGGATTTTCTTATATTATATGATAAAGGTTTTTTTTCTATTGTTATGATTTTAGGGATTATTGTAGTGTAAAGAGTCTTGGAATAGACCTATTATAATTGCCATTGTTAGGATTTTATAGTGTTTGGTTGTGTTATTGACTAATTGCTACTGTTAGGGTTTTGTGTTATCGACTTGGTGCGACTGTTAGTGATTGTGTTTTGTGTTATCGACTTAGTACGACTATTAGTGATTGTGTTTTAGGTTAGGATTTTGTGGTATTGACTTAGTGCGACTCTTATTGATTGTCTCTTATGCATTTGTAGACTTCAATTTGTACATTATCGACTTGTTTGCAAGTCTTTTGTTCTGATAGTGTTTTTGCTAAATGTTAGTGATTCTGCTACTGTTACTGATTATGTTTGTTGTCTATAGTTTGTTAGAGTTTGTTCATGAAATGTGTGATTGAATTGTGTTTTATTTGTGTTGTTTACATGCCTTTTCAAGATGTCTTTTGTTCTAATAACTTTAAGATGGTATCATGGGGGCTAATAGAATTTTGTCCCCCACCTAAATATATTGGGGACAACTGACAGAATTCCTAGAAGTAGATGTTGATAGGATGTCTTACTTGAGTTGAGGGACTACATAAAGGAACTAAGATATACAATAGATTGTGAGTTTTTCATTAAGTGAGATAGTTTATTGGTCCTTGTTTTTAATGATAAGGTTATATTTAACCTTTTCAATACGATAAAAGATGGGGGATAAAATTGAGGTGTATGTTTCTCATGGGGTTAATGAACCTGATTAGGACCCACTTGAATTGGAGTTTGTCCCCAATGTGAGCGGCAATGTGGTAGGTGAGGAATCTTTTAATGAGGCTTCTAACCCTAATAATCATCCTCCTACTTCTACTTTTCCTTCCAACCCTAAAACTGGTCCTTCTAAAACTTCCAGCACTCCATTTGAAGCTCCTCCTAATATCGTGCCTCCTCCTTCTACTTTTCCTTCCAACCCCACAGCTGGTCCTTCTGAAATTTCTAGCAGTCAATTTGAAGTTCGTCCTACTATTGTGCCTTCTCCTTCTACTGTGCCTCCACCATATCCTTCTACTGTCCCTCCTTCCTTTAATGTCCCTCCTCCTTCCTGTTTACCTTTATCTGATCCTATAATAGATCATGATCCAAGTGATGATGAAGTGGAAGATGAATCAGCATCTAAAGGGGATACTAATGAAGATACTGAGGTTGACAGTGATGTCCATCAAAAGTATATAGATATAAGGGAAAGAAAGAGAGATTTCAAAAGGTCACAAAGGAAAAATAGAGGTACTACTTCAGATCAGATTCATGTTGATGAAAAGGGTCCAGATATAGGGTATGATGAGACAAATATTGGTGTCAGGGAAAGCTTAGTTGGTAAGCTAGGAGGTGATGAACCTTTCTATCTACTAAGTGATGAAGTTCCTAGCTTTGAAATAGATGATGAAACAGGTTGGGGAGATGGTGAAGAGGTAGACCAAGTAGTGCATAAACCTGTTAGGAGGAAGAAAACCCCGAATAGAGTTGTGTTTGATGAAACTTCTGAAAAGATTGTTTGGGAATTAGGACTGGTTTTTGGAAGTGTTGAGAAATTTAGAGTGGCAGTTACAAGATATGCAGTCCAAGAAAAGATTCAAATTGAAAAATATGTAAATGAGCCTGGCAGAGTTAGAGTGAGATGTTACAAAGAGACTTGTCCTTGGTTGTTGTGTGCAAGTAAGGATAAAATTAGTGGAGATTTCATAGTTTAAAAATACAATCCTGTCCATAAATATTTGACATAAACTCATAAGTATCTTTGCAACTCAAAGTTTCTGGCCACCAAATACAAAGAAAGAATAACTCAACAACCAAACATCATCATTGTGATGTTGTAGGACATTATTAGAAAGGAGTTGGATATCCATGTTGGTCGGACAACAGTGAGAAGAGCTAGGGCCTGAGTGTTACAAGAGATCACAGGTTATCACATTAGAGTATGGTAAGATTTTTGATTATAAAGATGAGATTGTAAGGAGTAATCCAGTCAATACGTATGTAGTGAAGGTTGGAGAAGAAGATGAAACTGGGCAGAATTTTTTTCAAGGATTTTATGTTTGCTTTCATGCTTTAAAAAAATCTTTCTTTAGAGGTTCTAGGAGGTTGATTGGTTTTGATGGGTGTTTCCTCAAAGGTGTGTGTAAAGGGCAGTTGTTAGTGGCAATTTGTAGAGATGGAAACAACCAAATGCTGCCTATTGCTTGAGCAGTTGTTGAGGTTGAGAATCAGTTTACCTGGACATGGTTTCTTGAACTAGTGAGGAATGATCTTGATCTTGGAGAAGGGCATCAATTATCTATCATTACTGATGTGCAAAAGGTAAGAAGTTTATTGTCTTACTATTTTATTGTGTTTTTTTTTATGTTTTTTAGTTTTGCATTTTAATTATTATTTGTCTGTTATGTTGCTTTGTTAGGGAATAGAAAGTGTTGTTCAAGAGGTATTGGCATTGGTTGAACACAGAAAATGTGCAAGACATGTTCTTGCAAATTGGTGTAAAAGTCGAAAAGAAATTGAAAGAAGAAGAGTATTTTGGAGGATTGCTAAATCCACATTTGAAGCTGAGTTGAAGGATGATATACAAGAAATGCAGCATGTTTGGATTATATTTTATGGTACAACTTGGATGCATAGTGCAATAGATATTTTCAAGACTATTGCAAATGTGATGTTATGGACAACAATATGACAGAGAGTTTTAATGCTTGGATACTGCCTGCAAGGTATAAAACTATCATCACAATGCTTGAGGAGATACGGGTGAAGATGATGTAAAAAATTGGTGATTTGAGAGAGTTCTCAAACACTTGTATCACTGATATATCTCCTATGCCTCTAAAGATTTTGCAAGAAAATATTGACAAGTCTATGCAATGTAATTTGTCTTGGAATGGAGAAAAAGGTTTTGAGATTAAGCACTATGGTTTTACACATACTGTGGACATTGTTAGTAGGAGTTATAGTTGCAGATCTTGGCAACTTTGGGGCATTCCTTGTCCTCATGGTATTGCTGCCCTTCATTACAAGGAGTTGGAATCAATCAATTGTATGACTAGTCAAGGAGACCTACCTCAGCACAAATGCCCATTTTATTCAGCCAATAAATAACATGAAAATATCGCCAACATCAAATAATCTAATTGTAAAGCCACCAAAGATCAAGAAGATGCCTGGAAGACAAAGTAAGGTTAGAAGAAAGGAGGCAAATGAAAGCAGAAAAACTAGAAAGCTTAGCAAAAGTGGTGTTGTTATGACTTGTAGCAAATGTGGTACACAAGGACACAATAAATGAGGATGTCCTACAAGAAACCAAGTTGGTCCAAGTCAATCAACTGAAACATCTTCTCAAGAAGAGGTAGTTTTTAATTTTTACTTTCTACTGTTATATCTATATGTACTGAAATATCAATATACATGCTACTGTTAGAGCAAGGGGCATAGCAAGAGGCAGTGGTCCAAGTCAATCAACTGAAACATCTTCTCAGACACATGTAATTTTATTTGTTACTTTCAAATATAAGCTATATGTACATGTATTGATATATCAATATACATTCTATTGATAGAGCAGGAGGCAGAGAAAGAGGTAGAGCAAGGGCAGTAGTTCAACTCAATCACTTGAAGCTACTACAAACACAGAGGTAATCTATCTAATTATTCTATCATTTATAGACAATATAGATATACTCTAATATTTGAGTTTCAAAGTACAGACTAGAAATGGTAGAGGAAGAGGAACAAGTAGAGGAAGATGAAGAAGAATAGGTAGAGGAAGAGGAAGAGGAACAAGTAGAGGAAGATGAAGAAGAATAGGTAGAGGAAGAGGAAGAGGAAGAGGAAGAGGAAGAGGAATGCCTCAAGAAGGAAATGTGAATGAAGGAATAGGTAGAGGAGGAGGAATGCCTCAAGAAGGAAATGTTAATGAAGGAATAGGTAGAGGAAGAGGCCTAGAAAGGGGGAAGAGACCAGTAGAACATTAGGACACCAGTTGAGGACAAACAAGACCTTTTAAAAGGCCAAGAATGGTAGGTGTTGGCATATACCAAGCTGAAGATGAATTTACAACTCTCAATGTAAATTTATATGCATACTTCAGATTTTATATGCAAGCCTGAATGTCTTTTGATTTGAATATGTATTTATTTGACTAAGCAGCCTGGATGTCAAGTAGAAGAGTCATCAATACTGGTACAAGAGTGACAAAAAGGACTGATGTTGTTAGTGGTGATATTAGATACACACCAATACATGGATTCAAATGGAAGGGGAAGATAACTATTACCAGTAGCAACCTATAAAGAATGAGGAATGAAAAGGTTATCCAAACTAGGTCTGCAACTACTGCTAATAACCAAACCCAAACAAGTTCAAGTATGAAAACCCATATGCCATGGAAGTAGGGCATTTCGATGTTGTTTTGTTCATTTTGACAAATAAATTTTAATTATGTATATTTTGGTGCTGTTTTTTTATGTTGGAATCAAACTTAATTTTGCGTGTAACCAAACAAAACAAGATCAACTTGATAGTTGCAGTTCAAATTGAATGATTATGTTGGAATGAAGTCCTCTTTTTTACCAATTTTTGTTGCTTTCAGTATATATTCTTCTCATCTATTTGTAGTTGAACATATTTTTGAAGTTTATCAAATGGTTACCACAATAATAAAGACACAACCAAATACATTAACAACTTGTTCAAATCATAACTATTTCGACAACATTCGACAACAAAAATCAATAAAAACTTGAGCATTCGACAGCAATAAACACCAAAAACTTGAAAGTAACTACAAATGTCTATGACAATTTTTGTTGCACACACCTACAACTTCCATCCTTTACATTCTTGGTTAGGCTTGAAAATAGAAAAAAAAACACTACAACGATCAAGACAATTAGCTTCAAGTTACAACATTTGCTCTTCTTCTCCTTCATCACCCATTTGTTACTTTCAACACGACTTTCATAACATGCCAATGCTTCTTCCAACTCCTTAATTCTCTTTGTCAATCTAGGAATAACGTAGTTGGATCATCTATCAACATCTTCACGATCCCCCATCTAAAGAAGTTGCATGCATTCTCCTAAAATACGCCATAAACAAATTAAAGAAAAATAAAAAGAGACAAACATAAACAAAATATCTCTAGAAATGATGGAGAAAGCATACACAATAGCATGGACAAGACCAAAATCTTCATGCTGGATTGTGCTCCGACCATGAAGTTTGCATTGAAAGTAAGTCTCCATGTTTGCATCACAATTCCAGTCATAACATCGGATCATTCTCATCATTACAAATACGATTCAACATTGCATTTGACATTTTTGATCAAAACCTAATCACAAAAATATCTTCATTTTTCAAAACTAAATGAAATTAGGAAGAAATTAAACCTTAAAAAACATAAAATTAACCTTTTCTACTAGAAATTAAAAGAAAAAATGAATTCCTACATTATGCGCTTGAGGAAGATGATGAATTCATCGAAGAGAGAGTACCAACGTTGACCTTGCTTTGGAAAAGAAGATGAAATCATGAAGAGAGGGGTACCAACGACTATTTTGAGTATTAATTTGGGGAAGATGATGCAAAGGAGTTAAATATTAATAATAAATAAAAAAAGCAACACGTGACACTTTTAAACTGGTTATTTGCAGTGAAAACACTGCATCACGCGCCTCATGTGCGTGGTCACAACCCAAACTAGGGAATGGGTCAAAATGGGTCTTTTACAAAGATATTAAAAACTTTTGTGGGGTGATAGGACACTTTCAAAGTTAAGGTATCGTTTTAAAAATTCGGGACAACTTTAGTGGTGACTTTATGCCTTTTCTCTTAATTTAACTAAGTTGTTGTTTATTTTAAAATTGTGTATCAATTATATTTTACAATATTAATTACAAATATATAATCAGTTAATACAATATTTTCAAATAATAATCTTTATCTTTATACTTAGTAATAAATAATTTTTTTAATATTCCTTATATTGACACATTTGTCAAACAATAACATTTAGTTAATGATAATAAATTTTAAAAAGTGTAATAGTGTAATTACACTTGTGCACCTACACATAATGTTTGAAAATAGAATATAATTACGTTATGGTAAAAATAAATAGATTTTTATAAGGAAAAATTATCTAAATACACAACTTATTTTACTATATTCTCTAAAATTTTCTACTATTTGAAAAAATTACAAAAATTCCTACTCTCGCCTATTCTCGGATACATCACTTTACGCGATGTATCAGTACGTATGCAATGTATCGGGGCATTGAGTGATGTACCCGAAACTAAGAAGCGATGTGGCATTTTGGGATGTATCCGGATTCCACCAAATTTTAAATTTTTTGTAATTTACAAAAGAGTAGGGATATGATGTAATTAGCTCTTAACACTATGAGATTTGTGTAAGTTTCTGTTTTTATAATTACTAGATTGTGTAATTATTAAGATAATAATTATGTAATGTCCCATTTCTTGTGAAATGACCATTTTCCCCTTCCTCTTAGTGTTTTCATGCTTAGTTTGTATTTTGGGAATGGTTAGCATGGTCCTCGATGTGATCGTTAGTGATTTTGACCCTTTTGAGTTGAATTATATTGATATGGTTGACTTTGGTCAGTATTTTGAGTTCTGAGCATTGGTGGAAATTTCGTCAGTTTCATTGCATCTGAAACTTTGAGTTTGAACTAGTACGGTGGTTATTTAGAGTTCCAAGGTCTTATGTTGAGTTTTGTGTGTTTAGGCAGAAAGTTGAGTTTTAAGCTTTAAGAGAGATCTGGGAGGGTATTTACGTCATTTGGCCTTTTCTTAGAAATTTGACGATTCCATTAAGTCTGGAATGTTGAATTTAGGGGGGCAGAATGTCTAATTTATTATTATCGGACACCGAACGATTACCAAGGCTCCATTCGGGGTCATTTTGCTTGAGTTGGAACTACCAGTTTTCTGGTTTCTGGTGCAGGTCATTTTTACCTTCGCGGTCACGGCTCGTCGGCTCATGATCGCTATGTGTCTTCTCTATGGCCTTCGTGATCGCGTCCAGACTCGCGTTCATGATGAACCCATCTATTAACATCACGATCGTGAGAAGCACGATAAGGGTCTCGCGATCGCGATGTGAACTTCCGTGTCCTTCGCGATCGTGAGAGTTAGTGGATCGCGATGACCATTTTTCACTTGGACAGAACCTAAATTCGGTATTCTTCCCATTTTCCTCATTTCCATCATTTTCAAACTTTTGGAGATTTGGGGAGGCTATTTCTTGATTGCGTTTATTGAAAACTCATGTGGGTAAGATTCCTTTGAGGTTTTCTCCCTAAGTTGGAAAACTTAGTAATTCTTGATTTGGAGTTGATTCCTTGCTTGTATTTAATGGAGTTTTCAACCAAGAGTTCCTCGTTGATCGTAGATTGTATTTCTTGAATAAAAAACTGATTTTAACCTTCCAATTTTGAGGTAATTTTTTGACTATTTTGCCCCCCAGATTTCTAATCCTATCAATATGGATATCGTTGGACTCCTTTTGATGAACTCTTTCCATTCTTGATAGTTGGGGATCATTTCGGTAATCATTTGGTTGAAGTTATTTGGGTGAAGTTTCGGCCTTCGAGGTAGGTTTGACTATCCCTCTTTTAGATTGGATGAGTAAATAATCTTTCTTAGAAAGTCAATTGCGAAATGAATCGTAGTATGAGTTTTAGAGGTTGGTAAGTGTTGAATTTCTTGCTTAATTCATACGATGCCTATTTGTGATGTTTGGCCTATGTGGAGGCTCGTGTGATACCCTTAATTGTTATTGAAAACTTGTGATATTTGAGAAATTGCCCGAGTGAGGGGTTGTGTTGCCTATTTTAACACTTTGACATTGAGATGCCCAAGTTAGGGGGTTGAATGGATTTTGATCATCTTAAAATGAAAAAAATGTTTTCTAATGGTAAAGATTGATTTCAAATGGATTCCTCTACTATCCCTATCATTTGAGGACATGTTCATGACTTATTGAGTTCAAGGACTTTATGCTATTCGAATCCTTGATTTAATTGATTATGCCTTGTGTCGTATGTGCTGTGATGCATTCATCCTCATTTAGCATATTATAGTTCACCGGCATATGAGAAAGTGGAGAAACACTAATTTAGAGAAAGAAAATGAGATTTCTTACATTTATCCTTGACCACGAGCTAGGTGGTAAGTTGATGAGATATTGAGATTTTGAGATTCGTATATGGACTGCGATCCCCCATGGGTCCTTGTCTGGAAGTTAATACTCGGCGAGGTGTATACGATAGTTTATGCGACAACCTTGATTCCACCACATGATTTCATCATCTCATTGCATTGTATTGGCCAGTTTTGTTGCATTGTATAACTTGCTAATCTGTTGATTTAGGAATTATCTGTATCCTTATGTATTTAATTTATTTGCACCATTACTATATAAATTGGCAGCACCAAAGCCGGAATGAAACTTTTCTTTATGCATGTGGAAGCACTTCATAGTTTACTTCTTAAGTCTGTTTAGTTACTTATACTCAGTCAGTCTAACCTACTGAGTAAATGTGGATTGTACTCCCCTCTACTCCTGTTATATTTTGATGCAAATCCTGTCAGGGTGATCTTCGTAGCGGTTGATCGAATTTAGCAATTTCTTCTCATTCGAAGTAATGGTGAGATCTATTATTTACAATCTTTAAATTCTTTCGATGACTTGAGATGTATTCCAGATTCTATAAATGTATTGTATGCTCTTTATTCTTATGATATCAGATTTTTGAAATTTCTTTGTTGTTCTCCTTTTCTATTCGTTGTGGCCTGACGTCCCTTTGGAAGTCTCGTATGCGTTACTTATTTTTGGGCTTACACACCAATTTTGGTTCTCGGGGTATGTGTCATCATAACCTCAACTTTTGGGTCATGACAAATTACACCAAATTTAATTACAAAATGACTTTCCAAACAGGTCATAAGTATGAATGAAGTACTTCCTATTCAAGAAATTCTTATTGAAAGATTTGAACTTCATATATATAATTATAAGTAGATCTTAATTTCTGAGTACCACACTTTAGTAGTAGTCATAAATCAATTCATGTTATTAGTAGGAGTATGTTTAGATGTAGATATTCATTTAAATTTTAACTCGTACATATTTTATTATTTTAATGTCTTATTAATCGTACTTTACTTATTCAAGAAAATGTGATAACATTCACTAAAACTTATGAATTGTAAATTATAAATATGGTAGAAATGTCATAGTTGAAATATTTTTAAAATTGTAAAAAAATTAATTGATCTTAAAACTAGTCATTAAATTGGATTATTATTACTAAATATTGTATATTACTAAAATTTACATAATTTTTCTAACAGAGGGCTCATAATAATTTACTAACCAGACTTTTTATGTTTAAATCAACTATAATCATAAGTTTAACTTTGTAAAGAAATGAAAAAAATACAAAAGGTAACATACCATAAATAAAATTAGAAAAGAAAAATAAGTACGGAAGGAACTTAGTAGAATATAACTCAAACAATATATTAGAGGAAGAGGAATAAGAACGACTAAAAAAAGAGTAAAAGTTAAAGAAATGAAATTAAGTTGCTTTTAGATTTACTAATAAAAAATTCAAAAAAATGACAAATGGATAATCGTATGTATCCCTCAAAAAATAGAAAGGGAAGCAGCAAATTAAAATAAAAAAGCGAGCAACAAGAAAAGATGAAGAAGAAAAATAGTTACTCACCAAAAAGAGAAAGTGATAACGCTCAACTGCTCTTCAAAACCAATTAAAAGAGACAGGGGTCACCGTAAATGAAAATACCCAACTAAGAGTCGGGGTCAAATTCCATAGAGAATGGTATATCGTAGAGAATTCTTATCAAGAAATTTGGATTGTAGAATCATTCATTTGTAGTAGTAAAAACAAGTGGGTGGATGATTCCACCAATTTAATCAAATGATTTGGTTATCAATGGTCACAATTAAATTAAAATTTCAGAAAATTTAAGAAGTAAAAAGCAATTTAGGGGTGCGGGGATTGAAAATTAATGTCACATAGGGGTAATTGTGTTGCTCTACAGTGATGAACATTCATGAATAGGCTGGGTCATCTTCAATGACGCTAATTCTTTCGATCTCATAACATCCTTGCATAGAATCGCCTTTTGGTCTCATCTACATGCTATACTAAACAACCCAATACCTTACTCTATTCTCTCTTTCAAAGCATAAATATGGCAAATAGATCTGACCCATAACCTCTATTTTCAATCAAGTTACAGACATCAAACCTAAATTGCTAATATCAGTCTAATTACCCACTTCAACCAATCTCTTTCGAGCATCGACCGGAGATCGGAAGTAGAAATTACGTTTGCAACCATAACACATAAGTTAACCCCATGCTAATTAGCCCAAATTCATGTATGAACAACAACAAAACAGAGCATAACACAGTGCCCACTACATTAAATAAATGCTCAACCCTATAATTTCACTCCTAGATCTTAGAGTTTTAGCTACCCATCACAAAAAACAAAGAAATTATACATTTCATGAAAGCAGCCATGGGTAACATGAAATTAGGCAATTACAAGCAAACCCACTTTGAATTCAATTTCAATTTGTCAATTTTCAAGAACAAAATTGAAAACCCCAAAAACTAGAAAGTGTTCTTCAAAGGGTGAGGTATTTTTTTTCTCTCCACTTGTTCATACACCAAAAATATTGTCCCACACGTGAACTCTCTTTTTCTTTTTTTACTCTCTCCTTTGGGATATTTATAGTTTCCTAAAATTTCTCCCAAAAATTTCAATACGCTACCCATTAGGCGACATTAGTCAGGCTCGCCAATCACACCAGGTGAATCACCTATTTCTCTCCAGCTTGCATTTTCTTGATATAGGCTTCAGGTGTTTGAACCTTAGTCGGCGAGCTTGGTCGAGTCTTCCTTTCACCTTCGGTGTATCACCGAGTAACACCTTAGTTCTCCTTTCGAGCCTTCAATTTTTCTCCTTGTACTGTCCCATTCGGCGTTGGTCAACTTGTTCGTCCTTTCTCATTCAGCGAGTCGCCTTCCCATTTGGAGTTCACCGACCTGCCTCAATCCCTAAAACACGTTGTAACTTTCGGCGGACTACGTTTAGTTCGCCGATTGGTGTCGGCGATTCGCCGAATGGCCCTGAACATCACCGACCTGTCTTGAGTTTTGAATTTTTTTACGCTGGTACTTTCGGCGTGCCCGATTTGGCTCGCCAGAGTAACTCGGCGACTCTTCGAACGGTTCGGCGAGTCTTTCTGCAACCTATTTTTTGCAATTTTCTGGAAATTTTTCTAAATGTTTCTTCGTTGTTTTGCAGATATGGCTAGAACCAACTTGACTGATAGTGGTATGCCACCCCGAAAGCGGGCTTGTTGAATCCCTATTAATGAGGGAGCAGATGCTTCCCCTGCCAAGGCTAAGAAACTACCTTCAAAAGGAGGAAAGGGAAAGGGCAAGGCCCCCATAAATGAGACACCGGGCACTGATGCCCCGACAGACGGAGTGACTGAGATGCAGACTTCACCCCAGGCTTAGCCTGGAAGGATGAACTTTTACCTCCCTCTCTGTTGTTTTATTAACTATTCTGTTGTTTTAGTTGCATTTGAGGACAACTTCTTATTTTGTTGGGTGGGGTGAGGTATTTCCATACCTACCTCTTGTGACTATTTTTGTGAATATTGGGCTTATTAGGTTTTGATATATATATCTTGGTTGTTGAATTGTGTGGTGGATGTTCTTAGCTTGTGGCCCATTATTTTGATTGAAAATGGTTTTGAACCAAATTTTAAAATTTTACCACCTCTTTGTGTGTGAATGTGGCTGTTCTTGTACAAATTTGAGTGTCAGTTGTTATCAATACCGATGACTTGAATGGTGCTCTTAATCGAACGAAATGAATGTGCGGCTGTGACGAGGCAAATGAAGTTACATAGGCAATATGCGAACTTTTAGCATCTCGTTGTGACTAACCGATTGTCGAATGAGTCTCTTGTGATGAACATTACACGCTAGCTAGAAAGTGTGAAGTCTTGTTTGATAATTGTATCAATGCCTTGTGTGGTGAGATTACCTTGAACATTGTGCATGATGACACCTAGAATTTTCCCCATTGGTCCGATTGATTGAGTGAAGTGAACAATTGAAATGATCTTAGCAAGAATTTTCAATAGTGAGCCAAGTTTGATAATATACCTCTTTGTAGCCAACCTTGTGAGCTGTCTGAACCTTGTTTTGGCACCATTGAGCCTAGCCTTTTCTTGGAAGAAACTTGAGCCATTGTGACCTCTCTTTATCTCTTCACCCATAACTTTCATGAAGTATGGTTTGTTTAAATAGCCAACTTAGGCCAAAAGCCTAAGTTGGGGGTGTGGTGAAAGAGAAGGAAAGTCAAGAAGTTTGAAAAAATAATAATATCCCTCCCCTTTGATTTTGAATCGTTATGAAAAAGATGGAAACCCTCCATGTAAAAAAATGAGAAAAATGAATGAAAGAAAATGACTGAAAAGGAGAAAGAGTTGTGAAATAAAGTTTGTGAAAAGAATGAAGAATAATGGGGTATCCGGTGATTCATGATGAGTTGAATAATGGAGTGGAGTTTGCACATGTTTGAAATGTTAAAGAAAAGGAGGAAAGTGATGTTCAGGCCATACTTCATGAAGGTAGAATCCACTATGCCTAAATGACCATACATTTACACTTAGCCCCGTTACAAGCCTTAAAAATACCTTCTTTTTTTTATCTTGAGTGAGCTGAAACGAATGTTGATTGGAAAATAAGGGCAAACCTATGGGTGGAGTCATGCATGTGTTCATCTTTTTGAGTGTGAGAGTATATGTGATCCGGAGCCTTAAATTGTTGAGAATCTTGTGTGAATATGAAATCATCTTTGTTGTGAGGGCATTTGAATACCTTTGTTGAGCTTGAACTTGCATTTGAAGCACGCATTCTGAGCTTGAGTACTCTCGATGATGGTGAGTCACAATTTAAAACTTTGAGTGCACAATTGATCATTGTATGAGGAATTTGAACCTTTTTGTGTGCATTTATGTTGAGTCTTATGCAACACTATTTGTAGATATCCTTATTGAACGGCTGATCTTGAGTTTTACTTGAGGACAAACAAAAGTTTAAGTTGGGGGTGTTGATGAGTCTGAAATTTCGACTCATTTGGGCTTTGTTTTGATAGTTTAAGTGTCCTCAAATGCCTATTTTATGCTCTAAACTGATGTTAAAGTGTTGATTTACAACTATGAAGGCTAAAGAGCAAGGAAAGGACATAACCGGACAAAAAGGAACTAAAGAGCTGAAGAAGTGAAGAAAAAAAGCAAGCCTGGAGATCGCCAAGACCACTCGGCGCACCGCCGAGTGGCTCTTTAGCTCGCCCAAAGTTCCAGCATGCCAGCCCTGAGGAAAAACCAAGTTGGCGACATAAATGGGCAGTCGGTGGATCGCCGATCAGTTCTGCGACACTAAATAGGATCGCCCAATGTTACAGGACCTGAGATGCTGAAGGTCAATGCAAAACGGCGATGGAAGATGCCAATCGGCGGATTGCCAATCCACTCGGCGAGGCGCGACTTAATCCGCCGAGTGGACTTTCATGCTACTTTTCAGGAAACTCTAAATTGGATTTTAAATGGAATTTTGAGGAGAGTCCCAGAGTCCTCACCTAGATATTACAGTTCCCATTCTAGTCTTAGAATTTTTTCTTAATTTTGGAGTTCGAATTGTATAATTTTGGAGAATTTTGAAAGTGGGTCTTTGAATTTCATCTTTGGAAAGTATTGTAAAGGCTTGAAACTCTTACCCAGATCACGACTAATGCATTTGGTAACAATTTCTCTGTTTTTATGATGTGTAGCTAAAACCCCAATTCTTGGGTTATGACCATGTGTTTATTTGTCTAATTATCTTATGGGTATTGTTGTTTGATAATGAAATTGTTGTTTTAATGTGGGTTTAATCATTAGCTGAGTTTTAATTTATGAATTGTAGTTGCAAATGCAATTCTAATTTTGAGTTCTTAGCTTGCTTGAGAAAGGGGTTTGGGAACTATAGCTTTTGATTAATGATTTGTGGGTCTTGGGTCAACATGGGTTCAGCTCGAGAGAGTGAATCTTGAATCCAATCCTACCCATTTAGCTCGAGAGAGTTGATGTATTAAAGTTGTGGGCTGATTACATTGTAAAGCTTGTTGATATTCGAAAGAAATCACATGAATTGTAATAGTTGTTCGAGAGAAAACTATTAAACTTAAAGTCTAGCCTACCCACAGTGTTTCAACAACTCATTGTTAAATTTCAATCACCTATATAGCATAATTAGCTTATAAACTATCACATCCCAAGAACTCCTCTCTATATTGTTATTTCCCCCTTTTTTCATTGTTGTTTCAGCTGTTCACTGCAAATCCAAACCCCCATCTGACATTCGTTGTCACCCCTTTAGATTTATTTATATGTTTTTCGATAATTTTTATTCATATAACCGTTTAGAACACGTTCATACTTCATAACTGAATTTTAGTCAGGTACCACTCCTTGTGAGTTTGACCCCAACTCTTCGTTGGGTTTTATACTGACTAACGATCGTTTACACCTAGAATTGGATGAGGTGTGTTTGAGACATTTTCTTATTATCAGTAGTCAGCCAGACTGCGGGTTTTCTTGGGACCTAGCAATGGTTCTCGAGTGCTAGCCACATCCAGGGTGTAGGCTCAAGATGTGACAAACTTGATTTTAGAGCATAGAATTCAAGAGTACTACGGTTTCTACAAAGTTGTGTCTAGTAGAGTCTTTCTTATCAGTGTGAAGTGCGCCACATCTATAATGACGAAACTACAACATTTAGGAACTTCTTACTTTCTTCTTTCTCCTATTCGTGCGATAGAGTTTAACTCTATAAAACATTTTCTCTGATTCATGCTTACGCATGTCTTTTCAGATCATACCTCCATGAAGAGTTGTTAGAGGATGTCTTGCTAGGAGTAATGCTGATCCTCAGGATCAAGAAACTCCCAATGCACCAGAAGTGCAACCCCTTCTGGGAGATGTCACCAATGTTGAGTTCAGGAATGCTATTCAGATGGTGAATCAAGTCGTGGCAAATCAGGCATGTCAACAAAGAGTAGGTTGTTAGGATGTGGCCTATATATCAAGAATCCGTGAGTTTTTTTAGGATAAATCCCCTAGAGTCCACAGGGTCGAAGATCACTGAAGATCCGGAGAACTTTGTGGATGAGCTTTAGAAAGTGTTTAAGGTCATGCGTGTTGTTGATGTAGAGCATGTGGAGTTCTCCTAATATCAGCTCAAAGGTGGTGCTAGGATATAGTATGATCAGTGGAAGAATAATAGGGTAGAGGGGGCACCACTTTTGAGCTGGGATGTGTTTGAGAATGCTTTCTTGGGGCACTTCTTTCCTCGAGAGCTAAGGGAAGCTAAGGTGAGAGAGTTTCTGAATCTGAAACAAGAAGCTAAGAGTGTGCAAGAGTATAGCCTCAAATTTACTTAGCTATCTTGCTATACTCTGGAGATGGTGGCGGATATGAAGAGCAGGATGAGTTTGTTCTTGTTTGGGCTATCCCGCTTATTAATTAAGGAAGGTAAGGCAACTATGTTGATAGGGGACATGGACATAGCCTGGCTCATGATTCATGTGCAACAGGTTGAGAAAGATAAGTTAAAGGATAAAGAAGAGTTTCACAACAAGAGGGCCAAGATAGAAAGTAATGATACTAATAGCAAAAGACCGGAATGGGAATCGGTCATCTTTTCAGTAGAGGTCATCTGGACCTGCTCCATCTTTAACTATTGCACCTGCACTAAGGAACATGAATGATCACAGGAATCAAAGTTCCCATAGTTTTAGAGCTCAGGGTACTCAGTCTCAAGGTAGTGTGGCACAAGGGGCTAACTAAACCCCTGTTTGCACTAGGTGTGGCAGAAACCACTCAAGAGAATATCATGATGGCTCCAATGGCTGCTTCAAGTGTGGTCAAATGGGTCATTTTATGAGAGATTACTGTAAGGACATATAGTGAAATGGGGGAAACAGAGCCCAATCTTCTTCAGCGGCTCCAGCAAACAGAGCTACTCTGAGAGGAGCTACTTCAGGGACAGGCAGAGGAGCAAACCGTCTGTATGCTATGGCTAGTCACCAGAATCAGGAGAACTCTCCAGATGTTGTCACTGGTATGTTTAAAGTCTTTTCTATTGATGTTTATGCCTTACTTGATCTAGGTGCGAGTTTGTCTTTTGTGACTCATTATGAAGCCATGACGTTTGGCATTTCTAACAACTTCTTGAGCCTATCAGTGTTTCCACACCTGGTATTGAGTCTATTCTAGCAGAAAGAGTCTATCGTGATTGTACCATCTCTGTCTATAACAAAGACACCACTTAGTTGAGCTAGACATGGTGGATTATGATGTTATTCTAGGTATGGATTGGCTTCATGCTTGTTATGCCTCAATCAATTGTAGAACTCAAGTAGACAAGTTTTATTTTCCTAATGAGTCAGTTTTAGAGTGGAGGAGTATTTCAGCATTGACTAAGGGTCGTTTAATTTCATAACTTAAGGCCAGAAAGTTGGTTTCTAAGGGGTGCATCTATCACTTAGTCTGAGTTAATAACTCTAGTTTTGAGACACCACCTCTTCAGTCAGTCCCAATTTTGAGTGAGTTCCCCGAGGTATTTCCATACGATCTTCCCGGAGTCCCGCCTGAAAGGGAAATAGACTTCGGAATAGATGTCCTTCCTAATACTCAACACATATCTATTCCACCATATAGAATGGCTCCAACTGGGTTAAAAGAGTTGAAAGAGCAGTTGATAGATCATCTTGATAAGGGTTCATCCGACCAAGTGTCTCACCTTGGGGCAATTCGGTCTTCTCCGTGAGAAAGAAAGATAGTTCCCTTAGGATGTGTATCGATTACTACAGCTGAACAAGGTCACCATAATGAACAAGTATCCTCTTCGAAGAATTGATTACTTTTTCAACCAACTTTAGGGTGACACTTGTTTCTCTAAGATAGACCTCAGATATGGCTATCATGAGTTGAGACTGAGAGAAAGTGATATCTTGAAGATAACTTTCAAGACCCGTTATGGTTATTATGTGTTCCTTTTTATGTCCTTTGGTTTGACTAACGCTCATGCGACATTCATGGATCTTATGAATAGAGTATTTTAGCCATATGAGGACATGTTTTTTATCATGTTCATTGATGACATATTGACTTATTCGTGGAATAAGAAGGACCATTCTAGTCATCTTAGAATAGTCCTCCAAACTCTCAAAGATCGAGAGTTATATGCCAAGTTTTCTAAGTATGAGTTCTGGCTTGAATTTGTGGGGTTCTTAGGCCACATTGTGTCTGGTGAAGGAATTTGACTCGACACTCAGAAGATTGAGGCAGTATCGAATTGGCTCTGACCCACATCCCCAACCAATATAAGGAGTTTCTTAAGGTTGGCTGGTTACTACAGAAGGTTCGTCGAGGGATTTTAATCTATTTCATCCCTATTGACTAAGTTGAATTAGAAAACAACTAAGTTTCAATGGTCTGAAGTTTGTGAGCCTTCTTTCAGGAATTGAAAAATCGGTGAACTACCGCTCTAGTGTTGACCCTACCAGAGGGCGCAGAGGGTTTTATCGTCTATTGTGATGAATCCATAGTAGGGCTTTGTTGTGTGTTATGCGTAATGGTAAGGTTATAGCCTATGCATCCAGGCAACTTAAGATCCACGAGAGCAACTACCTAACTCAGGATCTTGAGTTAGCAGCAGTAATTTTTTCTCTAAAGATATTGCTTCACTATCTCTATGGCATTCATGTGGATGTGTTCACAGATCACAAGAGCCTTTAATATGTTTTCACTCAAAAAGAGCTAAATCTTCGACAAAAGAGGTGGTTGGAGTTACTCAAGGATTATGACATGAGTATTCTCTATCACCCTGGTAAAGCTAATGTTGGTTTTGATGCTTTGATTAGGCTTTCCATTGGGAGTACTGCTCATGTTGAGGAAGTAAGAAAGATTTAGCTAAAGTAGTGCACCGACTTGCACGGTTGGGTTTTCGACTCATGGATTCTAGTGAAGGTGGAGTTGTTGTAATTAATGGGAGTGAATCATCATTAGTGCGAGAAGTGAAGGAGAAGCAAGAAAAAGACTCCATCTTACTAATACTAAATGAAAATGTTCGTAATTAGAAAGTGATGGCTTTTGAACTAGCGGGAGATGGTGTATTGAGATATCAAGTTTTATTGTGTGTTCCAAAGGTGGATGAGCTCCAAGAGAAGATCATGACAGAAGCTCATAGTTCCATATATTCAATCCATCCGGGTTCCACAAAGATGTACCATGACTTGAGAGAAGTCTATTGGTCGAATAAAATGAAGAGGTGTATTGCATATTTTGTTACTAAGTGTCCAAATTTCCAACAAGTCAAGGTTGAACACCAAAGACCATGTGGTGTGGCTCATATTATAGCTCTTCCAGAATTGAAGTGGAGATGATTAATATGGACTTCATTATTGGCTTGCAACAATCTCGTAGGCAATATGATTCGATTTGGGTGATTGTAGATCAGATTAATAAATCAACCCATTTCTTACTGGTAAAGACTATAAATTCTGCAGAAGATTATGCAAGTTTATACATCTGTGTGATTTTCCAACTTCATGGATTTCCGTTTTCCATCATTTCAGATAGGGGTGCACAATTCACCACTCAGTTTTGGAAGTCGTTACAGAAGGGTTTGGGTTTGAAAGTAAACCTTAGTACTGCTTTTCTTCCTCAGACAGATGGTCAAGCAGAGCACACTATTCAGACCTTAGAGGATATGTCGAGAACATGTGTGTTGGATTTCAAAGGGAATTGGGATCACCACTAGCCTCTTATAGAGTTTGCATACAATAACAACTATCACTCCAGTATTCACATGGCTCCTTATGAGGCTCTTTATGGGCAAAGGTGTAGATATCATATTGGCTAGTTAGAGTTTGGTGAAGCTGAGTTGATAGGACCATACTTAGCTCATCAATCCATGGAGAAGGTGAAATAATTCAAGAGATGTTGAAAACAACACAGAGCCGTCAGAAACCCTATACAGATGTTAGAAAAAGAGATCTGTAGTTTGAAGTTGATGATTGGTATATCTAAAGGTTTCACCTATGAAGGGTGTTATGAGATTTGGTAAGAAAGGAAGGCTTAGTCCCTAATACATTGGTCCTCACAGGATATCCAAGAGAGTTGGTAATAAAGCTTATGAGTTGGAGCTACCGTCAGAGTTAGCAACAGTCCATACAGTACTTCACATCACCATGCTAAAGAAGTGTTTGGGTAATCCTTCAAGTATTGTGCCTACCGAGAATATTGGTATCACGGACATCCTATCTTATGAGGAGATTCCCGTTTAGATTCTTGATCGTCAGGTTCGCGAGTTGAAAACCAAAGAAGTTGCATCAGTCAATGTTTTGTGGAGACATTAGTTTGTTGAATAGGCTACATGGGAGGCCGAGGAAGATATGAAGAAGAGATACCCTCATCTCTTTTCCTCCTATTTAGTTCCAATCCAAGGTATTAACTCTTCCTAAATGACTCATTCGATTCAGTCTCTCCTTCAATGTTTTGAGTTCATAAGCTTTATTTATATTTTGCACTAAATTGGGTTGTTAAACATTTCCTACCCTTTTCATGCTCGGTTCAGCCATCATTCGAGGACGAATGATTTCAAGGGGGAGATATTGTAACACCCCAAAAATTTCAAAACTAAGGCCTGAACAATTCTTTATTTGCATCTAAAATCATATCAGATGATTCTTAAATTGCTCATATGCATAAAGTTCAATTATTTAGTGTTGGTATGGATTTGGATATGACTCAAGAACTCACGAACCCTCCAGCACAAAGTTGAGTTCCAGCACAAAGTTGAGTTGAAAGCTTCCTTACCGATTAAGTTTTGACATAAGATTCTAGTCAGGTCAACTTCAAACAATCATATCTCCCAGCACAAAATGAATTGTGTGACCCATGACTGTCACGACCCAGGGGTACCCCCTAGACGTAACATGGCATACAAGACCCCGAGAGGCCTCATATAAGCCACTTAGCTTTCATAGTCAAGATAATAGAAAATCAGTAAGATTTAAAATATTTTTCAACAACATCAAAGTCTTTATAAAACAAAGCGGAAAACTTATACAATTGTCTCTAAACCATCTAATACGAATATTCTTGGGACACAGCCCATACAACAAAGTTCAAAACTTAAAATCAAAGAACATAGGGAAATGGTGGCCAAATCCTTGAATGCTATGAGGACTCACGAATCTTCCATCTTGCCTCTACTATAGATCTCAGCCACGGGGATGAGAGTCGGGAACGCCGGATCCTACATTTCAGTAAGAAATGTAGGAAAGAGTATGCGTTAGTACAAAAATGTAATAAATATGATAGCTTGCATAAACATCAACATAAACATAAGAGTTAGACAACATAAGTCATAAGGCATAATCAATGCATATAATAGATCATTTCAACATATAAGGGATACTTCTTTGAAGTAGCCTCAATTCATACTTAGCTAAGACATGGGTAATCCTCCACTAGTCTTACTCATCATAGAAGGCAAACTCAAGCAACAATCCAAGCTCATCACCTAGCAAAACATATTTAGCTTATATTTTATTGGCATTGGTAATCGCCTCTTGCCTTCCTATAAAGGCTCATGGGTATTCACATCATGCCTTACATAAATGGATCATGGGTACTCGCCTCCATGTCAAACTTATGAGATCATTGGTAATCGCCTCCATGGCCAACATTATGAGACACGGGTACTCGCCTCCATGTCTTTCTATATGGATCGAGGGTACTCGTCTCCATGTCCAACTTATGGGATCATGGGTAATCGCCTTCATGCCCAACATCATGAGACACGAGTACTCGCCTCCATGTCTTTCTATATGGATCATGGGTACTCGCCTCCATGTCTAACTTATGGGATCATGGGTAATCGCCTCCATGTCCAACATCATTATAGGAACGTGGGTAGTCACCTCTTGTTCAACTTCAAGGAATAAGGGTAATCGCCTCTTATTCTATTATAAGGAATATGGGTAATCGCCTCATATCCTTCTCATTTAGAGGTCATGGGTAATCACCTCTAGCCTCATCAATTTCTTAGTCTTTAGCTTAGATTCATTTTAGGTGAGCAATCCTTTCAACCTAGAATTATTCAACGTGAGAAAGCATTTCACATTCATACTTAAGCAATTCAAGTGGGAACTATCCCTTCCACAACAACTACATCAATAATCAACAATTTATAACATATGCTTCACTCTCAAGCAATACATATCATAATCATCATATATGCTTTACTCTCAAAGCAATTCATATCATAATCATCATATATGTTTCACTCTCAAAGCAATTCATATCATAATCATCCTACATGCTTCACTCTCAAATCAATTCATAATTTACCTTATTCATCCTATAAGAATACATCTAAATCCATAATTTCCCCTTTCATGGATTAAAACACATTTACATCAATTTCACCTTAGAAACATGGGTTAAGCATGGATACATGTAAATTCATTCTAAAAACATGTAATCCTCTCAATTTATGCATAAACAATCATAATCCAATCATTTGAATTAACATTCATCAATACCCACAATATTACAAGAAAACCCTAACTCAAATTGGAGAATTTATACTTTTCATTTGGGGAATCTTAGGGACCACAATTGCTTGAGGAATGGATACTTGACCTTGATCCTAGCTTCAACTCTTTCTTCTTCTTCAAGTTCTAGAGAGAGAAATATTTGGAGAGGAGATACTTTGATTTTATTTTGAGATTTTGAGAGAATGACTTGAATGGGTGAGTTTTGAGGTTACAATCACTTATATAGGGGTTCTAGGCTTGGGTAAAATGACATAGTATTAATTCACTTAAATCTGGAAAAAACCCTTAAACCCTTGAACCTAAAATCTTTTGAACCCCTTCACGAAGGCATCACGGTCATTCAAGGACCACACAGCCCGTAGTGGCAGCCGTGGTCCTTAACTAGTGGCTTGGCTTTGCCACCCTTAGATTCAACTTCCTTCACGACCCTCTTCACGGCCCGTTGTGGCCTTCATGATCCGTCAAGTGGCTCGTGGGAGGGTCTCACTTTAGGCAGACTTTTGGGAGCTCACTGCCTGGCCATCACGCCCATCACCATGACACGTGGTCCCCACCACAGCCGTGTTGGTGGTCATGGGAGGTGACCTCTACTTGGTAACTCACTGTGAGCCACCACGGGTAGCATCACGCCTTGTGGTGCCCTTCACGGCCCGTATGGGTCCTCGTGAAGGTTGCCCAGGCCAATTTCTTTGGCTCATGACTTCCCACTTAGCCCCTAACTTAGACTACTAGATTCCGAGGTGTTAGATTATCTCCCCCTTGGGAACATTCATCCTCGAATGGAATCCTAGGCATCTCATGAAAGAAAGACTTAAAACTAGCAGCCCATCATGCATGTAATCTCATCAAAATGCACATAACCAAGGAGGAAACATCAACTCCAAGCTAAACATACTCAATGCATCACAAGGAAAGTAGGAACTTGACCTAGCAACCCAATATGCATGAAATTTCTAAATTACTCATATTCAAGGAGGAACTACCATCTTTAAGCTAAAAGCATGCTCAACATCATCTCATGGAGCCTATATGGAATTCATACTCAAAAGCATAGCTAAAGCATGTTCAACAATTCATCTCATGAAGTTTATAGGCAATTCATACTCAATGCACAACAACATGAGGAAAATCAATCATGTAAACTCATTTTCTTTCAAAACACAAGTTTTTCATGAACATGCATAGAATAAGGAAGTCATGGGAATATCTCAAACCAACCTATAGGAAATCTACACCTCCTACCATAAAGAGCCTCAAATGGAGCCATGCCAATACTAGAGTGATAACTATTATTATAAGCAAACTCAATCAATGGCAAGTGATCATCCCAATTTCCCTTGAAATCGATTACACACGCTCTCAACATATCTTCCAAATTTTTGATAGTTGACTCCGCTTGCCCATCGGTTTGTGGATGAAAATCTGTGCTAAGCTTAACTTTAGTGCCAAGACCCTTTTGGAAAGATTTCCAAAACTGAGAAGTAAACTGAGTACCTCGATCGGAGATAATGGACAAGGGCACTCCATGCAACCTTACCATTTCCCTCAAATACAACATGGCATAATCTTTCGCTGAATAAGAAACTTTGACAGGACTGAAATGAGCTAATTTTGTCATTCGATCTACTATAACCCAAATCGAATCATATTGTCACCAGGTGCAAGGCAAACCAACTATAAAGTCCATATTCAAATATTCCCACTTCCAGGTAGGAATACTAATGTCTTGGGATAAACCTCCCAGTTTCTGATGCTCAACTTTCACTTGTTGGCAATTAGGAAACTTAGCCACAAATCCTACAATATCCTTCTTCATCCCATTCCACCAATAGATCTCCCGCAAGTCACGGTACATCTTGGTGGCTCCTGGGTGAATGGAATACAGAGAATTATGGGCTTCTGACAAGATCTGTTCCCTCAAGTTATCAATATTAGGATCACACAAACGACCTTGATATCTAAGCACACCATCTCCCCCTTGGGAGAAAGCCTCTACAGACTTTCTAAGCACCGCTTCTTTCAATTATACTAAGGTTGGATCAAGACATTGCTTAGCTTTCACATCCGTCACAAAAGATGATTCTGAACTATTGTGAACCATAACACCACCCTTGGTAGAGTCTACTAACTAAACATATCGAGGTATTGTCTAAACACCCTATTCATCACATCCATAAATGCCACCGGAGCATTGGTCAAACCAAATGACATCACCAAAAACTTATAATGACCGTACCGGGTTCTAAAAGCCATTTTTGGAATATCATCTTCCTTTACATTCAATTGGTGATAACCCGACCTAAGGTCAATCTTAGAAAAGTAACTAGCTCCTTAGGGTTGGTCAATACCAAAATCTTTTTCCCTTTCGGGAGGAATACCGAGTAAATCATCTGGGAACACTTTCAAAAACTCATTAACAACGGGGACCAACTCAAGAATAGGGTTTTCGGAATCCATATCCCTCACCCTAACTAGATAGTACATGCAACCCTTAAAAATTATCTTTCTAGCTTTAAGACAATAAATAAACCGACCTTTCGACATAGAATTTCCCCCCTTCCACTCTAGGATAGGCTCATTTGGAAACTGAAATTTGACTACATGGGTTCTACAATCAATAGAAGCATAACAAGAGTTCAGCCAATCCATACCAAGGATAACATCAAAATATAGCATATCAAGCTCTACCAAATCAACAAGAGTAACTCTATGGAATAAGGAAATGGGACACTTTCTATAGACCCTCTTAGCCACAATAGAATCACCAACAGGAGTAGAGATAAAAAAAAGATCTAACAACACATTAGGAAGCACATCAAATCTCATAGCCACATATGACGTCACAAAAGACAAGGTAGCACCGGGATCAAGTAAAGAATAAACATCAAGTTGGAAAACTTTCAACATACCGGTAACCACATCGGGAAAACCTTCTTTTTCACCACGAGTCTGAAGAGCATAGAACCTATTTTGCTTGGGAGCACTAGTACCCGAACCACTTGGCCATCTGGCCCAATCTGCTGATGTGCATGCCTCCTGGGTAGAGGCTGAAGTGCTTGGGTTGATTGAGAGGGCGATTGTTGCTGCCTTGGCCCCGATTAGGGTTGAGTTGAGAGAGCACAGGGGTTGATAGATGCCCAAAGATTTGCACTAGATGCCCTTTTTGTGAGGGTAGACGCTTGTGAGTAGAGGCAAGGTACTTCTGAGGATGTGACGGCCTTGAAGGCCGATATTGTTGGGCTGCGGAAAGATGTGGATGAGGTGAAATACACTGACCTATCTATGTTCTTTGGCACTGTGGAACTCCCTGATATTCTGAGTACGGTCAGTTCAAAGATTCCTCCAGCAATTACGATTAGAGATGTTGCTATAGATGAGGTATATGTTGAGTCTGAGGCTGAAATGGATGAGGAGGAGCTGGGAATTTGGGATGCAGCTATGTATAGAGATTTAGAGGATATTGAGGGAGCTATGGTTGAGATAGTTGTGGTAGGTTCTTTGAGAGATACCTCGATGGTGGGCTCCAGTGTAGCGAAGGATGATGTAGAGCTGGGCACTAATGCCCCGATAGATAGAGTCACAGACATGCAAAGTTCTCCCCAGTCTTAGCCTGGTAGGATGATTCTTTTGACTCTCTTTCTGTTATTATTTAAACTGGTTTTACTATTTTTACATATTTGTGGAAAATTGCTAGATTAGTTTGGCGGGGTGAGGTATTTCCATACCCACTTCTTTTGGGCTATTTTCTGGATATTCTGAGTTTTATGTGATTGTTTTTGTGAATGCTGGTTTTGGCTGATATGTATATTAGTTTTGATCTATTGTGTTGGTCCTCTTTTTTGAAATGCAAATGTTGGTTTTGAACCGATTGTAAAAATTTGCAACTCTTGATGTGTTTGAATGTGGTTGTTCTCTTGCAATTTCAAGTGTCGGTTGTGAGTAATACTGACGACTTAAATAGTGCTCTCGATTGAACAATATGAGTGTATGACTCCGATGAGGCAAATTGAGTTTCATAGGTCATATGTGAACTCCTAGCATCTCATTGTGACTAGCCGGTTGTTGAGTTGATCTCTTGAGATGAACGTTGCACGCGAGCTGAAAATTGTAGAGTCTTGTTTGATGATTGTGTTGAATGCCATGTGTGGTGAAATTTTCTTGATATATGTGCTTGGTAATACCTAGAACTTGCCCCGTTAGATCAATTGACTAATGTAAGCGAATGATAGAGATGATCTTAGGCACAATTTCAAAGAGTGAACCAAAATTGCTATCATACATCTTTGTGACCATCTTGTGAGAGTGTGAACCTTGCTTGGCACCATTTGAGCCTATCCTTTTCTTTAGATGAAACTTGAACAAATTTGACCTCTTTGTCCCATCACCTATAACCTTCATAAAGCATTGGTGTGTTTTGAATAGCCAACTTAGGCCAAAAGCCTAAGTTGGGGGTGTGGTGAAAAAAGAGGAAAGTCAAGAAGTGTGAAATATTTGCCCTTGAAGGATCATGTTGAAAAAGATGGAACCCCTCCATGTAAAAAAAAAGGGAGAAAAGAAAAATGTGAAAGTAGAAAAAGATTGAAAAAGAAAAGAGTTTGTGAAATAAAGCTTGTGAAATGAGCAAAAGAATTGGGGTATCCAATGAGTCGTGCTTAAATGAACATAGGGTGGATTATGCAAATCTTATAGTGTGAAAGAGAAGGAGAAAAAGTGAAATGCAGGCCATGCTTCATGAAGGTAGAAGTCACTAAACCAAAATGATCATACCTTTACCCTCAGCCCTAATACAAGCCTTGAAAGACCTTTGTGATCTTGAGTGAGCTGAAATTCATGTTGGTTGGAAAATAAGGGTAATCCTATGGGTAGAGTCATGCATGTATTTGTCTTTGAGAGTTGTTTTTTATTCCAAAATTCTAAATGGTTGATGAGTTTTGTGTGACCATGGAATCATTCTTGGTGTGAGGGCATTTGAATGCTTTTGTTGAGCTTGACTTGCATTTGAAGAAAGCATTGTGAGCTTGAGTTCCATTTGATAATGGTTAGTCACTGTTTGAAACTTAGAGTGCACAATTGAACATTGCATGAGTAATTTGAACCTCTTGTGTGCATTCGTGTTTAGTCTTGAGTAGCACTGTTTGTAGACATCCTTATTGAACTGATTGATCTTGTGTTTTACTTGAGGACAAGCAAAAGTTTATGTTGGGGGTGTTGATGAGTCTGGGATTTCGACTCATTTAGGGCTTATTATTCCTAGATTTAGTGTCCTTGATGCCTATTCTGTCCTTTAAACTGATGTTTTAATGTTAATTTGCAGCAATGAAGGCAAAAGAGCAATGCAAGGACATTACAAGGTAAAAAGGAGCGGAAAAGATGAAAAAGGCTGAAGATAATGAAAGCTTACAATTGCCAAAGCCACTCGGCGATTCGCCGAGTGGCACTTCAGCTCACCAAATGTTCCAGACTGCGAGAAGCCAACTCAGCGATCGAATTGGACCTTTAGCGAACCGCTGAATGGATCGGCGATAAAGAATTTGATCACCTAAAGTTACAGGGTCTGAAAGATGTAGGGTTAAGGCAAAATGATGATGGAGAAGAGCAATTGGCGCATCACTGACTTGGTCGGTGATGCTCGACTAACTCCGCCGAGTGACCCCGAAGACCAAAATCTGAGAACGTATAAATTGATTTTTAAAAGGAAAAAAAGGATATCCAGCAATCCATCCATTGTTAGAATCTGAGTTTTTGACTGAAACACTCTTTTACTTAGATTTTGATAGTTTTCTAGTAGATTTTCAAGGTGGGTTTGGATTCGAAGATGAATTGGAGCATTGTAAAGATTTGGTTATTACTACCCAGCTTATGGAGAACGTAGTTGGTATTAATTCCTTACTTTTTATGATGTGCGGCTAAAACCCCCATTCTTGGGGGTGTGATTATGTGATTAATTATCTTAATTAGCTTATGGGTGTTATTAATTACTGATTTAATTACTGTTTTAAAGTGGGTTCGATTAATAATTGAGTTTTAACTCATGAATTGTAGTTGCAAATGCAGTTCTAGTCTAGTATTCTATGCTTGCTTGAGAAAGAAGTTTTAGAATTAAGGTTATCAATTGATGATTGTAGTGATTGGGTTGTTGTGGGTTCAGCTCGAGAGAGTGAATTCTAATTTGATCCTACTTATCTAGCTCGAGAGAGTAGATAAATTGAGGTTTTGGGATGTTTATAGTATGATGCTTGTTGAGGTTCGAGAGAACTCACTTGATTCGTGATAGTTGATCAAGAGATGGCTATTACATCTAAAGCCTAGCCTGCCCACTAAGATTCATCGACTTTTAGTAATTAGTAAACACCCGTATAGCGAAATTGGCGATTAATCGATTACATCCCCAAGGATCCCTTTCTACTTGATTACTCCCCTATTTTTGTAGTTATTTATTGACACTCTTAAACCCCCCATTTGACACTTGTTGGTCAACCCCTTAAATTTGGTCTAATGATTTCGATAATTTCTATTCCTACAATCGATTAGAACATGTCTTTAACTTCGTAATTGAATTCTCTACTTATCACTCCCTGTGGGATCGACCCCAACTCTTTGTTGGGTTTATACTAGATTACGATCGCCTATACTTAGAATTGGATGAAGTGTAGTTGAGCGTTTATCAGCTCATACCCTACCAAAAAAAAGGTACAGTGTCGTCAATACAAAGAAAAGAAATAAATAAGTTTAGATTGAGTGACTCCCTAACGCTTGAAAGGTGATTGCATTTGTTACAAAGGGAGATAGATGGTCAAAGATTGCTGACCAGGTTGGCAGATCACTGAACTAGGAAGGATCACCGACCATGTCTATAGCTAATGAAATATTAATACCCAACTCGGTGAGTTGAAGGTTGATCGCTTAAAGTAATATGCGAATCGCGAAATTGTCAAGTTCATTACTGAAGTTGACAGTACACCCCGTAAATTTTGCAGCTCATTGGGTGAACAGAGTCGGGTTTTCCCAACATCATCAGTGGATCACCGAGTTAGGGATACACGTCACCGAATGTGACAGTACATTCACAATGTCGAGCTACCCAATGGGAGAACTCGTTGGAGCTTCGTTTAATGACTTTAGCGGATCACTGAATCAGGATTTAGGTCACCTATCTTCTTTCCATCTTGCACAAGTGACACACATTATTGAAAACCACTATTACTTGGGTTGCCTCCCAATAAGTGCTTGATTTAACACCGTGGCACGACGTGTACATGCTTTCAAGCATCATCCTAGTACACCACTTCAAAAACTCTCACATCACGACTCTCCCCAAACTATACTTTTAACATTTGGCCGTTAACTTTGAACTTTATACCCTTCGCATCCTCAATATCAATTGCTCCATTTCCATACACTCTATTCACCTTGTACGGACCAATCCACTTTGATTTAAGCTTTCCCGGGAACAATTTCTATCGTGAATTGAAAAGGAGGACTAGCTCACCCACTCTAAACTCCCGATGCAAGATCTTGGTGTCATGCCAATGTTTAACCTTCTCTTTATAGAGTGCGGAGCTCTTATATGCCTGTAACCAAAACTCATCCAGTTCAAGTAGTTGACACACACGATTCTTGGCAGCCACCCCCAATTTAAATTCACCTTTTCAATGCCCATAAGGCTTTGTGCTCTAACTCAACCAGAACATGACAGGATTTTCCAAATACCAATTCGTATGGAGACATGCCAATAGGAGATTTGAATGTTGTTCGATAGGCTCAAAGTGCATCATCAAGCTTGTTTGAACAATCGATGTGGTGGACATTCACTATTTTGGCTAAGATGCTCTCTATCTCCCGGTTAGACACCTCAACTTGCCCACTAGATTGCATATGGTACGGTGTGGCGACTTTGTGTTTCACCCAATACTTAGACAAAAGTACCTCAAATTGGCGATTGCAGAAATGAGAGCCATTGTCACTTATAATGGCCCTTGGGGTCCCAAACCTTATGAAAATATGTTTTTTTAGGAACTTTGTGACTCTTCTCCCTTCATTGTTGGGTAAAGCAATTACCTCCACCCATTTGGATACATAATCGAATGCCACTAAGATGTACTTGTTCCCAAAAGAGCTAGGGGATGGCCCCATGAAATCAATCCCCCAAACATCTAATAATTCAATCTCAAGAATTTGTGACAAAGGTAGCTCATGCCTCCTAGAGATACTCCATTACATTTTACATAAAACACAGTAGTTGCAAAAGACATGGGCATCTCTAAACATTGTGGGCCAATAGTAACCACATTATAACACTTTAGAAAATGTACATATGCCTCCATGATGTCCCCCCGCCGGAGAAGCATGGCAGGCTTCAAGTATCTTTTGCACCTCCACTTCTAGCACACAATGCCGTATAATATTGTCAGCACATTCCCTAAAAAGAAAGGGTTCATCCCATACATACCTCTTCACACCAAATAAGAATTTTTCTTCTGATGGCTACTCAAATCTTCATGTAACAGCCCACATACGATAAAGTTCGCATAATCGGCATACCAAGGGGCTGAGGTTTTAGAGATCAACATTGTCGATTCATCAGGGAAAGCATCGTCAATGTTTCTTCCCTCAGCCACTTTAGAATCTACTTCAAGCCTTGATAGGTTGTCGGCCACTTGGTTTTCATGCTCCTTTATATCTCTCGCCTTAAAATCAAATTCTTAAATATGAAGCACCCACCGAATCAGTCTTTGTTTGGCTTCTTTCTTTGCAATCAAGTACCTTAGAGCGGCATGATCAATATGCACAATAACTTTGGTACCCAATAAATAGGCTTTAAGCTTTTCAAACCCATATACAACAGCTAACGACTCTTGCTCTGTGACGGTATAGTTCTTTTGAGCACAATTCAAGGTTTGCCAGCATAATAAATGGGATAAAAGACCTTATTCTTCCACTGCCGAAGAACACCACCTAGTGCTAATCCACTACCATCACACATAATTTCGAAGGGCAGCTTCTAATCGGGGACTATTATGATAGGAGCTGAGACAAGCTTTCCTTTCAAGTTCACAAAAGCCTCTAAAAAAAGGGCATCAAATTCAAAAGCACTCTTCTTTTCAAGTAGCCTACACAATGGAATAACCACTTTTGATAAAACTTTAACGAATCGCCGATAGAATCCCTGCATGGCCAAGGAAACTTCTCACTCCCTTCATTGAAATTGGAGGAAGTAACTTATCAATCACTTGAATTTTTTCCTGATCTACGTCAATACAATCTCTGAAAGTTTTGTGCCCAAGCACGATTCCTTCTTTAACCATGAAATGGCATTTCTCCCAATTAAGAACCAAGGTAGAATCTACACATCTTTGAAGTACCATCTCTAAATGCTTCAAGCACTCTTCAAATGAATCCCCAACAACTAAAAAATCATCCATGAAGACTTTTATAGAGTCATCTACCATATCAGCAAATATTAATAACATGCACCATTGGAAGGTGGCCAGTGCGTTTCACAACCCAAAGGGCATTCCCTTGAAAGCAAATGTTCCATAGAGGCAAGTGAAAGTCATATTTTCTTAATCCTCCAGTGCTATTGAGATTTGATCATATCTGGAGTACCCATCAAGGAAACAATACCATCATTTACCTGCAATCCTATCAAGCATTTGATCAATGAAGGGCATATGGAAATAGTCTTTCTCGGTCAATGAATTCCTTTTATGGTAGTCCATACACACTCGCCACCCAGTGTAGTGACAAACTCAGCTTTTTCACTTAGGACTACCGTTATGCCACCCTTTTTAGGGACATATTGGACCAGGCTCACCTATTGACTATCCACAATTGGAAAGATAACTCTCGCGTCCAACCATTTTATTATCTCTTTTTCACAACTTATCGCATTTGAGGATGTAACCTCTTTTGATGCTCAATGATTGGCTTTCACCCTTCGGTTAAGTTTATCTTGTGAGTGCACACACCCGATGAAATTCCCACCATGTCGGAAATCGACCATCCCAATGCTCTCATCTGCCTTTTCAACACTTTGACCTGCAACTTCACTTGCCATTCTTCAAGATCACTAGCAATTATCACCGGTAGTGTGTTGTTGGCCTCCAAGAAAATATACTGGAGATGGGGAGGAAGTTCTTTCAATTCTAGCTTCGATGGCTCAATAATAGATGGTTTGGTCGGTGGTGCTTCTCGACTAGACAAATCAAGGTCTAACTTCTTTTGAAATGAAGCATGTGAGCCTACACGAACAAGTGCTGCCACAACCTCATCATAATCACTTATTTCGATTTGATCATACTTAAGTAACACAACTGTCAGCGACTCCCCACTATATGTGGCTTCCCAATACTTGCTACAGCCTCGTCGATCTGATCCAAGTGAGACTGAACGTGGATATCACTTGGATACTTCATCGATTTGTGAATATTGAATCTAACTTCTTCGTCATTGACTCTAAACTTCAACTCATCACCTTCCACATCAACCAAAGCTTTACCCGTGGCCAAGAATGGTCTACCAAAGATGACCGGCATATCAATCTCGCAATCCAACACTACAAAATCAGAAGGAAACACAAACTTGTTTACCTTCACCAAAACATCATAGACCACACCAACCGGTCTCTTTATTGAATGATCAGCCATCAAGAGTCTCATATTTGTAGGTTTCATATCATCAAGCCTAGGTTTATTAAATATCACCAATGTCATTAGATTTATGATTGCACCAAGATCGCACAAGGATTTTGCGAATGTTTATGCACCAATGGTACATGGAATGGTGAAAGCTCCCGAATCATCTTTCTTGAGGACTGCATTTTTCGTCATAACCACACCACAAGTTTGCGTAATTTCAAGTGTTTCACAATCTATATGCCTCCTTTTTGTCACCAACTCTTTCATATACTTCGCATAACCTGGCATTTCAGTGCATCCACCAAAGGGATATTCACTTTCAAGTCTTTCACTATCCCTAATTTTTTTTGGAATTTTGCGTTATTTTCTTTCTTCCTCAATCGTTGGGGAAAAGAAGGAGTTATCTTGATTTGAGGTATCATGGTTGGGGCTGGAACATCACCATCCATCAAATTTTACTTGGGCTCACATTCAGCCTCTTTCACTTTTGTCTCAACCTTCCCCTTAAGTGGTTCAATATCGGAAACCACATTTTGGGCATCCACCTTGTCTGGCACTGTTCTATCTTTCAATATCTTTCCACTTCGGGTGACTATGGTTGACACTTGAATAGCATTCATTGTATTTTCAATCACATGAGCCACCAAATCTTCTTTAGGACTTGAGTACACACGCGCAGCCAACTGACCCATCTTTTCTTCGAGTGACTTAATGGAAGATGAGTGTGAGATCACGGTAGTGGATAATGTTGAAACGTCACTCTTCATTTCTTGCAAAATCATATCGGACCCTTCTACTTTATCAAAAATTTTGATTAGCAATTCATCGGTTGGAGTGCTCATCGGTTCGTTCAAATCATGAAGTGATGTATACTTGTCATATTTGCAATCATTTCCATCCCAACTTCCCTTACTACTTTTGGTCCAACCTTGATTTCCGGAAAGCCTTGGATAGCTTAACCAAAAATCCTCCCCTTTGTCACCCCTTGAGTAAAACTTTTCATTATACACATTCTGGAATACGACATTTACTGAATTTGCACTACTTCCGATGACATGCTCGGATAAAATATTAAATTGATCTGTTAATTGAGCAATGCTTTTGTCACACTCCAGATTTTTCTCCTCTTGCTCTTTAAACATTCCCAAATATGGGAGAGATACATGATCTTCAATAGTGTACCAATATTAATTGATTTTAGTCATTTCATAAAGCAATCTTGATTCCACCACAAATGGTTGCCTAATGATACCGCCGTGAATAAGATGGTCGGCCAAACTCTTATCTACAGCATCAAGACTTCCTTAGATGTATTGCAACAACAGCTTGTCCGGAAAACCATGATTTGGGCATTGTACCAACACCTTTTTAAAACGCAGCCAAGCTTTATGTATGGGTTCTCCATATACTCTTTTAAATTTTTGAATTTTATCCATCAATTTCATCACTTTAGAAAGAGGAAAGAATCTCTCAAGGAATGCTTCAGTCAATTCTTTGAGGAGATAGAATTTGGCGGCAACTCTATCAACCACCTAATAGTCTCCCCCATCGAGGAAAAAGGGAACAATCTCAACCGCATTGATTTTTGTGAAATGTCCTAAAACACGAAAGGTTCACACACGTTCACAAACTTATGGAGGTGATCATTAGGATTTTCATGCTCAAAACCTCCAAATAATCCTCTCATTTTTATTAGCTGCAACATCGGTTGGGTTACAATAATGATAGTATTCCTTTGAACTGTAGGTAACCAAATTACTCCAATCTCCTTGATGACATTGAGATTCACATCATCATTCCTTCTAACATAATTATCTTGTCCATGGCGACTAGAATTATCACCACTGTTAGCATTCATTGTTCCACCTAATAATAGGACACAACAACAATACAAAGTGTAAGTTTGTTCAACTACAAGAAAATCGGTACAAAAATTACTTCACAAATTGAATTCTTAGCTACTACTCCCTGGCAGCGGCGCCATTTTTTATAATTCTCAAACTACCCTCAAAACAAATTCGAAAAGTAAGCGATCGTTGTAAATAAAAATACCCAACTAAGAGTTAGGTTCAAATCACACAAGGAGTAATGTAAGGATAAGTATCCAAAAAGTGAACTAAAGTGTGACTAATCTATTGTAGTGAATGAGAAAAATAGGTGGATCCTTCCACAAAATTAAATCAAGTGATTTCATGTTGTTTTTTGCAGCTTGTGGATATCAGAGACGAGGGTGAGCACTTGGCGTCCTGGACCAGCATGTCTTCTTCTATACTTATGTTAGCTAGTCTTTTGCCTTTGAGACTGCTTGTTGTGGTCCACTTTTGGGACTTGTATTTTTCTCGTTAGACAGCTCTGTACTTGTGACTTCCAGGTTCTGGGAGGGTTCCTTTGTATATAGTTCTTGGTTTGCTTCCCGTTTTTGTCTTTTCTTATTTTAGCATTATTTTCTGTTTAGTTCTACCCTTGTATGCACTACTTCTTGTTCAGGGTATGGGTTGGCTTACCTACTGGTGGGTTTTAGTAGGTGCCATCATGATTCGAGAAGTCGGGTCGTGACACCACCCTTATTAGAAACCGAAGGGAAATCCCTCAACCTATGACCAGTTTTACCACAGCCAAAGCATGCACCAGAACTAGTTAAGCAATCACCTGAATGGCCATTCCTACATTTCTGACATGTGGGGATCGAACACCCACTAGAAGAATTGGTCTGAGACTTAGGGTTAGGCGCCCTATCCTTGTTGAACTTAGGCACCGAAGCACTATCAAAAGATAGAATCGTGCCTGAATACCTTTGTCAAAACTGAGAATGACCAACACCACCAGATCTATGATGAGAGTAGTTAATACTATCGGTCCGAGCTCTCTTAGTTTCCCTAGCAATCTTCTTAAGACTCTCTTCCTTAATCTGTTGAGAATGAGATATCAACCTATAAATTCTCATCTTCTTAATCAATATAGTGGTTTTACACTCTTTCACAACCATCTCCGAGACATCGGAAACAAACTTGCTCATACGAGCGCTAGAGTCATTCACCATAGTCGGAGCATACATGGAGAGTTGAATGAATTTCAAAGCATACTCCTTCACATTCATACTACCTTACCTCAAGTTAATTCACTTTTGAACCCGTGCCTATCTCATCTTAATAGGGAAGAGTTGATCAAGAAATGCTCCCTTTAACTTATCCCAATCAGAAGGACCCACATCAACAACCATTTCTTCCTTCCATTGGTTACACCACACTTGAGCAACCCCTTTCAACTAGTAAACGGCCAAGTCCACCTTTTAAACCGGAGTCACACCCATAATCTCCACAGTCTTTTAAATCCTCTCAAGAAACTCTTATCGATCCTCATCCATCTAAAAGCAGCTTAATTTCAATTCTTTAACTCACTCTTTTTTCAGTTGTTCTTCTTCCTCTTCCTCTGATTGTCGCTTGAGTTATTTTCTTGTGAGTTCCTTCCATAATTATTTTTCTTTTCTAATTTTATTCTATGGTATGTTACTTTCTATATTTTTTGTAATTTCTTTACATAGTTAAACTTATAATTATGATTGATTTAAACATAACAAGTTTGGCCATAAAATTTTTATGAGCCTTGTGTTAGGAAAAATTTATAAATTTTAGTAATAATAATATTCGGTAATAATAATATAATTCAATGAATAATTTTAAGATCAATCAATTTTTTTACAAGTTTTAAAATATTTCAACTATGATAATTTCTACCATCTTTGTAATTTACAATTCATAAGTTTTTGTGATGTTATTGTATTTTCTTGAATAAGTATGATTAATATGACGTTGATATAATAAAATATGTACGAGAGTAAAAATAAATGAATATATACATACAAATATACTCCTACTAATATAATGAATTCATTTATGACTACTACTAAGGGGTGTGGTACTCATAAATTAAGAACTACCTACAATTAAATATATGAAGTTCAACTCTTTCAATAAGAATTTCCTGAGTAGAAAGTACTCCATTCATTCTTAAGATCTGTTTGGAAAGTCATTTTGTAATTGAATTTGGTGTACTTATTATTTTAATAGTTACACAATCTAATAATTATAAAAACCTATTTGTTTTGTCATAACATAATTATATTCTATTTTGAAACATTATGTGTAGTTGCACAAGTGTAATTACACTAATACATCTTTTAAATTTTAAAAATTAAAATTTATTATCATTAATTAAATGTAGATGTTTGACAAATGTGTCTATATAAGAAATACTACTAAATTTTATATATTACTAAGTATTAAATATACATATTATTATTTGAAAATATAGTATTAACTAATTAAATATTTATAATTAATATTGTAAAATATAATTGATACATAATTTTAAAATAAATAGCAACTTAGTTAAACTAATAAACAAAATTTTAATAACACACATTTTATAAGATCATCATAGACGATATATTGACAAAATAATAACATTTATGGTTATAATTTCATAATATTTTTCAAATATTTGATAAAAGTAATCTATCAATTCTAACAACATTCTATATAGGTTAATTTTATCTAAAGGCGCATTCAACAAAATAGTTCATGATTCATAACATCACTCATCATAGAGAAATTTGTAGGTGACTCAATTTGTTTTATGATTAAAAAGTGTTGTTAAGAAATACTTAATTACTTTATAGTTAAACAAAATGAAGATAAATCAAAATAAACAAGAAAAAAATAACATTATGAGAAATTAGATGTAACACCTCGGATTTGAAAAGGACTAGAAAGGGAAAACGGAAAAAGGTCCACAAATCCAAAGTGGACCATGGACCCTCCACGACACCCTAGACGGTCCGTGAAGGGGGCCACGTCCTGTTAAGGGCATCGTCGGACCGTCCAGGGCTGACCCTAGGAAGGAGTCACCTAGATGGTTCCCCAGACGGCCCGTCTAATGGGTCATCAAGTCACCCAGTTAGAAAGCGTTTCACCCCAAGTCACTGTTAAGGACCACGGACGCCTAAACGGTATGTGAAGCTTCACACGGACCGTGAATTCGTCCGTGAAGGAGACTTATCAGACTTAAGATTTTTGGTCAACTTCAAACAATCATATCTTTCAGCACAAAATGAATTAGGTGGCTCATGACTTATCAATTAAAAGTCTTTGAGTCCTCTTTGCAACGCTACCAAATTTTCCTAATTTCGAGCCCGGAGTAAAAAGTTGTGCCTGTATTTGTGAATCCCTTCCGGGAAAGGCATCACCACAACCCACTTGACGGGCCATCATGATCTAGACTTCCTGTGAAGCCACTGTGGGAGGCATTTCGGTAGTTTTAAGTAAGGGTCATATGGGTCTTTTCCCAATTATTTTAACTCAATACTATGTCGTTTTAACTTCTACCCTAGACCCTATATAAAAAAATTTACCCCCCAAAATCACCCAATTCAATTCATTCTCCTAAATTCCCTAAACTTGACCAAATTCATCCTCTCCAAAAAATTTCTCTCTAGATCAAGGAAGAAGAAGAAGCTAGGGTTCTTCAAGTTCAAGTCTCCTTTCTTCATCATTGCTTAGGGCTTCAATAAAGGTATGTAGGGAGTTCATCAATGGGTTCAATTCACCCATTGAGCCCTAAAGTTTCTTCAATTCTCCAATTCAATTCCTCAAGATTTGATTAGATTTTCACTTAATCCCTCATGGGTTCTATTTGTATGGACTCAATTAATTTATTATGATCTTATTTTGATTATTTGGACTTAATTACACGCTTTTCAACTAATTCCATGTGAACCCGTGCATCGTTCTATGAATTTTGACTATGAACCCTAATTTACGTGAATTTATGAAGAAGCTTTGAAAGATGAAAGATGAATTTATGAAGAAACTTGAAGCTATGAATATGTTTTATGAAAGTAATGTTTATGACTCAAGTAAGCTTATATATGAAGGTATCTATATGTTCTATGAAGCTTGGCCACATGACATGAATGACATCTAGATTTGCCCTCAATATTTTCCGGGCTATTTTTCTAAATTAGGTCTTGATTAGTATGGTATCCGGATATGCCATCAATGATTATAGATCACGCTTTCTAAATGATTTCCATTAGTAGCAGGGCATTTCTAGCATGAAGCGAATGACTATGGGCCTCAAAAGCTATTATTAAAAGATCATGGATGGTGAAAGGTTTTCTCACGCATGGTCTAAGGAGCTATCCTATGATGTTTCTAGCTTGGATTAGTATCTTAATTGTACTTTCCCATGGATAATAAGATGAGTAATATCAAAGACTATTCTGTGGGACTTATGCTTAGCACTGAGAGGATATTGAGATGGAAGCTCTCACGTAGCTTGAGGTTGGGTTTCTAGTAGCAATCTCCTTATCCCATACCTATATGCCCCCATAAAATTATTGTCTTAGATAGACATTAGCTAGTGGATCCACGTAAGCTAGAAGTTCATGGTCCTTACCTTAGCAAGTAGGACCCTTTTCGGTGTGGGGGGACACTGGATTCCATGTTTAGCTCACATGGTCTATGTCGGTTAATGTTAAACTTTCCACAAAATGAACTAAGTTAATTACTAATGTTTTATGAAGCTTCCTTTATGATTTAAAGATTCATTGACCATGTTCATGATTTATGAATCTGCTTAAATGATTTTACTATGTTTTAACTTGGTCGTACATTCCATGTTTTTTATTATGGCCCTTTATGATCATGTCTCATGTTTTATTGCATTCTCCTCATACTTGGTACATTCCATGTAATAACGCTTACTTTTTTCTACATTGTTTCACTAATGTAGGGATTGGCGATTCTTATCCTTTTGTTCGTGGCTAGTGATCACATTAGTAGATTTGAAGATTGGTGACTCCTCATGTTCTGAGGACCGAACCCTTTGTTACTTATTTTCTATACTTTTCCGTATTATATGTGATGCATGGTTTACGTCCCAATCACTCTTGATTTAATAGATGGCTTTGAGACTATGTTAGACTTCCGCTACTTTTTGTCAACTCTTATGATATGAACTGTCGTTTTAAATCTCTTAATTTTCTATTATCTTGTATGATGTATGCTAAGTGGCTTGTGTAGGGCCTCTCGGGGTCATATAAGCCATGTCACATCTAGGGTGTCCTTTGGGTCATGACTAACTTGGTATTTAGAGCACAAGGTTTAGAAAGGTCCTAGGATGTCTCATAAGCCACGTCAAGTAGAGTCTTTTTCATGAGTGTGAAGCGCGCCACATTTATGAATAAGAGGCTATAAGATGTTTAGGAAACTCCACCTCTTTCATCATTCTAAAAACGTGCCATACAACTCTATAAAGGTCCTTCTCTCCTAACCCCTGTTTATGTTTGATAGAATATGCCTCCTAAAAGGAATCACATGAGAAGGAATAGGAATGTTCGTGAAAAATTGAGACAAAAGGTTCCCAAGTTCTGGTCAACCCTTTGGACGAGCAAGTGACAAATGATGAGTTTTGAGCCGCATTTCATGCATTAGCCCAAGCAATAATGGCCCAAGCAAATAGAGAGGTTTTGGCTCCCGTGAACCCAAGGGTGGGTACGACGACAACTAGAGTGAGGGACTTTACTAGGATGAATTCTCCAGAATTTCATGGGTCTAAAGTCGAGGAAGATCCTCAAGAGTTCATTGATGAGGTGTATAAGGTGTTGATGATCATAGGAGTGACACTAGTGGAAAAGGCAGAATTATCCGCTTATTAACTTAAGGGTATTGCTCAAGTGGCGTTCAACTAGAGGAAGGAAGAGAGGGCAATAGATGAGAGTCCTTTTGATTGGAAGAAATTTAAGGTTGCTTTTATTGATAGGTTCTTTCCCCTTGAGATGAGGGAGGCAAAGGTACTTGAGTTCATTAACCTTCTTCAAGGGAATATGAGTGTGAAGGAGTATGCTTTGAAATTCACGCAATTGTCTAAATACGCTCTAACTATGGTTACCAATTCAAGGGAAAGTATAAGTAAGTTTGTATCGGGTGCTTCCGACTTGGTGGTCAAAGAATGCCTAACCACCATGCTTGTTAAGGAGATGGACGTCTCTCGTTTGATGAATCATGCACAACAAACAAAAGAGTAGAAGCTTAAGGAGAAAACTAGGTATTCAAAGAGGGCAAGAAGGGATGATGGTGATTTCTCACATTCAATGTCCAATGGAGGTTATCATTTTCAAGGTAATGGTTCTACTGAGCAAATGATACCCAAGTGTTGGGGGTGTGGAAAAAGAAATAGGGGTGAGTGTCTAGCCAGTTCAAATGCATGTTTTGGGTGTGGAAAGAATGGTCACAAGATGAGAGATTGCCCATTTCTTACTGCTAAGGGAAGGGAAGGTAGGCAAGTTCAATCTAGTGGTTCCGGTTCAAGTGCCCCGGAGAAAGATAGGTTTTATGATCTTTAGACTCGACAGTATCATGAGGTCTCCCCAGATGCGGTAATTGGTAAGATATGGTCCTTTTAGCTTGTGGTTGTGCATTGCTTGATATTGGGTGTTTCGTTGGCTATGGTAAGACTCCATGTGTGGTTAGTGTGTTTAAGATCGATCTTGAAGTCCTTGTGGAAATTCTTTACTTGTATCATTCGTTCCGTGGTTGTTAAGACTTTGATGCTATGCTTGGGTTGACGGAGATGGATTTGAAAAGACTAGAGAGGTTTGCTCCCAAGGAGGAGATAGTGTGCCTCATGGTTGGTGTGTGTGGGGGACTATTTAAATTTTTTGAAGGGTTCCTTGTTGTGGGTTGGTATGTGAAAGGCCGAAGTTGCTGTGGCATCTTAGTATCTCTATTTCTTTCCTTCTATCTTCGGGTATAGCTTGAGGCCTTAGCCCCTCATGTTCACACTTAAGGATTCTTGTGTTTTAGTCATTCTCACTCCTCGTGCATACATGTTCATGAAAAAATTGATTTTCAAAGATATGATTTAACTTGATTGATTGCTTCATGATTATGTGCACTTGAGTATGATTTGCATGTATACCTTATGAAATGATGTCTTGAACATGTTTTAGCTTGGAGTTGAGGTTCCTCCTTGATTATGTGTATTTTGATGAATTTGCATTAATTTTGGGTTGTTAGTTTCTCTCCTACTCTTTTCGTGCTAGTTTGAGTTCCATTCGAGAACGAACGTTCCCAAAGGGGAGATATTGTAACAACTCGGATTTGAAAGGGACTAGAAAGGGAAAACGTGAAAAGGTCCACGAACCTAAAATGGACCATGGACCCTTCACGGCACCCTAGATGGTCCGTGAAGGGGACCACGGCCCGTTAAGGGCATCATGGGACCGTCCAGGGTTGTCCTTAGGAAGGAGTCACCTAGACAGTGCCCTAGACGGCCCGTGGTGACTTAGACGGCCCGTCTAGTGGGTCTTCAAATAACCCAGTCAGAAAGGGTTTCACCCCAAGTCACTGTTAAGGACCACAGATGTCTAAATGGTCCGTGAAGCTTCACATGGACCGTGAACTCGTCTGTGAAGGAGACTTATCAGACTTAGGATTTTTGGTCAACTTCAAACGATCATATCTTTCAGCACAATATGAATTAGGTGGCCCATGACCTATCAAATTAAAGGTCTTTGAGTCCTCTTCTAACGCCTCAAAGTTTGCCTAATTCAAAGGTCGCGGTAAAAAGTTATGTCTGTATTGTGAAGCCCTATCGGGCAGGGCATCACCACGACCCACTTGACGGGCCATCATGATTTAGATGGCCTGTTAAGACCCTCGTCGGAGGCATTTCGGCAGTTTTAAGTAAGGGTCATATGGTTCTTTTCCCAATAGTTTTAACTCAATACTATGTCGTTTTACCTTCTACCCTAGGCCCTATATAAACACTTTTACCCCCAAAATCACCCAATTCAATTCATTCTCCTAAATTCCCTTAACTTGACCAAATTTATCCGCTCCAAAAAATTTCTCTCTAGATCAAGGAAAAAGAAGAAGCTAGGGTTCTTCAAGTTCAAGTCTCATTACTTCATCAATGCTTAGGGCTTCAATCAAGGTATGTAGGGAGCTCATTAATGGGTTAAATTCACCCATTGAGCCCCTCAAGTTTCTTCAATTCTCCAATTCAATTCCTCAAGATTTGATTAGATTTCCACTTAATTCCTCATGGGTTCTATTTTTATGGACTCAATTGCTTTATTATGATCTTATTTTGATAATTTGACTTAATTACATGCTTTTCAACCAATTCCATGTGAACTCATGCATTGATATTGTGAACCCATGCATTGATATATGATATTTGACTATGAACCCTAATTTACATGATTTTATGAAGAAGCTTTGAAAGATGAAAGATGAATTTATAAAGAAGCTTGAAGCTATGAATATGTTTTATGAAATTATGCATGTTTTTATGAAAGTAATGTTTATGACTCAAGTAAGCTTATAGATGAAGGTATCTATATGTTCAATGAAGCTTGACCACATGACATGAATGACATCTAGATTTGCCCTCAATTCTTTTTGGGCTATTTTCCTAAATTAGGTCTTGATTAGTATGGTATCCGGATATGCCATCAATGATTATAGATCACGCTTTCAAAACTATTTGCATTAATAGTAGGGCATTTATAGCATTAAGTCAATGATTATGGGCCTTAAAAGCTATTATAAAAAAATCATGGATGGTGAAAGGTTTTCTCACGCATGGTCTAAGGAGCTATCCTATGATGTTTCTAGCTTGGATTAGTATCTTAATTGTATTTTCCATGGATAATAAGATGAGTAAGATTAAAGACTATTATGTGGGATTTATGCTTAGCACCAAGAGAATATTGAGATGGAAGCTCTCCCATAACTTGAGGTCAGGTTTCTAGTAGCAATCTCTTTATCCCATACCTATGTACCCCCATAAAATGATTGTCTTTGATAGACATTAGTTAGTGCATCCACGTAAGCTAGAAGTTCATGGTCCTTACCTTGGCAAGTAGGACACCTATTTTTGGTATGGGGAAGACACTGGATTCCATGTTATAGCTCACATGGTCTATGTCGGTTAATGTAAAACTTCCCACAAAATGAACTAAGTTAATTACTAATGTTTTACGTAGCTTCCCTTATGATTTAAAGATGCATTAACCATGTTCATGATTTATGAATCTTCTTAAATTATTTTACTATGTTTTAACTTGGTCATGCATTCCATGTTTTTGATTATATCCCTTTATGATCATGTCTCATGTTTTATTGTATTCCCCTCATACTTGGAACATTCCATGTATTAACACATACTTTTTCCTAGATTATTTCACTTACGTAGGGTTTGGCGATTCTTATCCTTCAGTCTAGTGATCACATTAGTAGATTCGAAGATTGGTGAGTCCTCATGTTCTGAACCCTTTATTGCTTATTGTCTTTACGTTTCTGTATTGTATGTGATGCATGGGTTACGTCCCAATCACTCTTGATGTACTATATGGCTTTGAGACTATGTTATACCTCCGCTACTTTTTGTCAACTCTTATGATATGACCTGTCGTTTAAAATCTCTTGATTTTCTATTATTTTATATGATGTATGCTAAGTGGCTTCTTAGGTCCTCTCGGGGTCCTATACATCATGTCAAATCTAGGGTGTTCTTTGGGTCGTGACATTAGATGGAAGCACATGAAGTAAAGGTATGAAGAATGAAAAGCAAACAAATAAAATTCAACAACGTAAGTACTATAATATATTTTAAAAATGAATTTTAAAAGTAAAATCAAGAAATAATTAAAAATTATAAATAAGTGTGGGAGTCTTGGACAATCAAGAGTCATTTTGAAAAAAATTATTTCATTTTTTAAACGCTTTACTTATAGAACTGCCTATCGGTTGTACACCACGTAAGTCTGCCTTTGAGAGACAAATGTCATTGTAGCGACGGGTGTAATTGTCATCCTTTTGACATCTCTTCTTCTATAATCCAAAATTAATTTTAAATTTCGTTTGTATAATTCATTCATTTTGCGTTCTCTTTCTGGTGAGTAGCTTATTCTTCATCTTTTCTTTTCGCTCTTATTTCTGTTTCAAATTTGTAACACCCCGTATCCGAAAAAAGGAATAAAACCAGATTTTGGGAAAACTGCAGGTGCCAGCCACGAGGGCCACCCACGGCTCATGGATGGGACCACGGACCGTAGGTGTGGTCCGTGGATGGCACTGCCTAAGGGAGGTCTTGGGCTCAGGACCACGGCAAGACCTACGATTCGTAGGTCAGACCACGGTCCGTGGTTCGAAGCCCAAACTCAAAGTTGTTGAACCCAACGACGATCCACCAGGATGGGCCGTGAGTCAGACCACGATCTGTCAACTGGGGTCTGTGGATGGGCTGTTGTCAGTTATTTTAAGGGTAGATGGGTCTTTTCCTAATTAATTAGTTCTTATACTATGTGGTTTTGCCTATGTTTAGGACCCCTATATAAGCCTTTTTACCCCCAAATTTCCCAATAGAAATCATTCTCTCTAAACTCACAAAAAAAAGAGCTCTCAAATAATTCTCTCTCTAGGAACTTGAAGAAAAAGAAGAAGGATTCATCTAGGGTTTCAAGCTAAGGTTTCAATTCCTCCATTAAAGGATAGTTTTTGGATTCAAGGTTTGATAGTTTTCATCCATGGATTCCTTCCATCCATGGAGTTCCTAAATTCTCTATTTCTAAAGGTAGAATTCCCCAATTGAGTTAGGGGTTTCTTCAATTACCATGGGTTCTTTTGATTATTGATTTATATGATTGAATTATGATCTCTTAGGCATGAATTGATGATACATGATGATTTTATGATGATTTCCCCACAAACCCATCTAATCCCCCATGTTTTCAAGTTATGAATCATATGAGGTGGGATTTTGAGTAAAAAGTAAGTGTTTTATGAAATTAAGCATATATTGCAAGCTTTACATGTATTTATGATGAAATCCATATCTAACCCATGTTTTCTAAGCATTGATGATTGAAAGTGGGTTTTGAACCTCAAGAGGTAAATTATGGACTTATGCATTTTCTTATGAAATCTATGCAAATATTTTAAGGATGCTTTGAGAGTAAAGTACCAATGATGATGTTGTTGTTGTGTTGTTGAAAGGACATTCTCATAGACATAAATAACATGATGTGAAAGGTTTTCTCACATAGAAAGGATTCTTAGGTTGAAAGGCTTTCTCACCTAATTGAATCAAGAGTAAGAGTTATCCTAATGAACTAGCTTGGATTGGTTGTCCAAGGACACCTTTCCATGAACAACGAGGTCAAGTAAGAAATGAATATTTCATGGGATTTATTCTTAGCACCGAGTGGATATTGATGATGGTATGGAAGCTCTCCCGTAGTAGAGGTCAGGTTTCTAGAAGCAATCTCATGAGATGGAAGCCCCCCGTAGTAGAGGTCGGGTTTCTAGTATCAATCTTCTTATCCCTTAACTATGTGCCCCCATACGTTAATTAACTAGTGAATACACTTAAGCTAGAAGTTATGGTCCTTACCTTGGCAAATAGGATAACTCTTTTCGGTGTGGGAGACACCGGGGGATCATGTTATAGCTCACATGGTCTCGATTTCGGTTAAGGCTAATTTCCCACAAGTAATAATGAACTAAGGTTACTTCTAGAAGTATCTCACATGAGTTCAAAGATTTTAAAGATGAAGTTAGCTTGCATTGATCATGATTCTGACCTATGTATTATGACTCTTTTATATCATGTTTAGCTTGGTCAATTGCATGTCATGAAATGAAATGTCCCTTTTTGCATGTTTAAATGTTTTAGGCATGGATATCATACTTGGTACATTGTTTTGTACTAACGTATACTTGCCTACAGTTTTCCCAAATGTAGGGTCCGACAGACAGGTTTCCGAGTCTTATGATTAGTAGTTGAGTTCGTGATTTCCCGAGCTTTGGTGAGTCCTCATACTTCAAGGATGGAGTTTATTGTTTTCATTTTCTTTCATGTATTTCTCTTTTGGACATGATGTATGGTCTAGTCCCAATTTCATTATATTGTATTAGATGGCTATGATAAGACAAGTGTATTAGACTTTCGCTTTTCGTTTATAAAATATTTTGGACTTGGACTATTGTTTTACTCTAATTGTTCTATTTCTTATGTTATGAGAGCTAAGTGGCTTGTATGGAGTCCTTCGGAATTCTATACGCCATGTTACATCTAGGGGGTACCCCTGGGTCGTGAAAAACTTGGTAATCAGAGCACAAGGTTTAGAATGGTCCTAGGATGTCTCATAAGCCACGTCTAGTAGAGTCTTGTTCATAAGTGTGAATCACGCCATATTTATGAATGTGAGGCTACAAGATGATTAGGAAACTCCACTTCTTTCATTACTTTTAAGTCGTGCAATGGAGTTTAACTCTATAAAGTCTCTCTCTTAATCCTTATCATATGTTCTTCAGGATATGGCTACCCAAAGAGTTTATGTTAGAAGGAATGTGAGGGAGAATGAGGAACAACAAGCTCCTCCCCAAGCTCCTCAAGTTTCGGTCGATCCTTTGGCCGAACAAGTGTCGAATGCGGAGTTTAGGGCTGCTTTTCAAGTGTTGGCTCAAGCGGTGACGACCCAAGCAAATAGGGAGTTTGCGGTTCCCGTGAACTCAAATATGGTTACGGCGGCTTCAAGAGTGAGGGACTTCACAAGGATGAATCTTCCGGAGTTTCATGGTTCTAAAGTTGAGGAAGATCCTCAAGATTTCATTGATGAGGTCTATAAGGTTTTGATGATCATGAGAGTTACACCGGTGGAAAAAGCAGAGTTGGCCGCTTATCAACTAAAAGGAGTGGCTCAAATATGGTATAATCAATGGAAGGAAGGGAGACCGGAAGATGCGGGTCCTCTTGATTGGGAGAAGTACAAATCACTTTTCTTGATAGGTTATTTCCCTTAGATATGAGGGAAGCCAAAGTGCTTGAGTTCATTAACCTCCGGAAAGGGAGTATGAGTGTGAGAGAGTATGCTCTAAAGTTCACTCAGTTGTTGAAATATGCTCCAATAATGGTTGCGGATTCAAGGGATAGAATGAGTAAGTTCATTTCGGGTGTGTCCGAAATGGTAGTGAAAGAGTGTCGAACCGCCATACTCATTCATGACATGGACAACTCTCATCTCATGGTGCATGCACAACAAATTAAGGAGGAAAAACTTAAGGAAAAGTCTAGAGAGGTAAAAAGGGCTAAGACCGGTGATGGAAATTTCTATCATGCAAGATCCGATGGACAAGGTCGTCCTAGATTCCAACAAAAGTTTTCTGGCCGAGATTCCTCTAATGCTACTCCAAAGTTCAACCAAGATAGGGTGTCTAACCCTAAGCCTCAAGGAGGTAATGGTAGTGGATCTTCATTGTCTAGGTCTACTTGTACTAAGTGTGGAAGGAAGAACGATGGTAAGTGCCTAGCTGACACAGATGATTGTTATGGTTGTGGAAAAAGTGGTCACAAAATGAGGGATTGCCCGATGCTTATTGCTAAAGGAAGAGAGGGCACGCAAGTTCCTCCTAGTGGTTCGGGTTCTAATGCTCCTAAGCAAAACCGTTTCTATGCACTTCAGAATCGTCAGGAGCGAAAGAGTTCTCCCGATGTGGTTACTGGTACGTTGAAAGTCTTTCAACTAGATGTATATGCTTTACTTGATCCCGGTGCTACCTTGTATTTTGTAACGCCATATGTGGCTATGAGATTTGATGTGCTCCCCAATGTGTTGTTAGAACCTTTTTCTATCTCTACTCCTATTGGTGATTCTATTATGGCTAAGAGGGTCTATAGAAAGTGTCTCATTTCCTTGTCCCATAGAGTTACTCTTATTGACTTGGTAGAGCTTGATATGCTAGATTTTGATGTTATCTTGGGTATGGATTGGCTGCACTCATGTTATGCTTTTATTGATTGTAGAACTCGTGTAGTCAACTTTCAGTTTCTAAATGAGCATTAACTAGAGTGGAAGAGGGAAATTGTATGCCTAAAGGTCAGTTTGTCTCTTGTCTTAAAGCTAGAAAGATGATTTCTAAGGGTTGCATTTACCACCTAGTTAGGGTGAGGGATGTAGATTTCGAAACCCCTTCTCTTGAGTCGGTCCCCCTTGTAAATGAATTTTTGGAAGTGTTCCCAGTTAATCTACCCGGTATTCCTCCCGAGCGGAAAATAGACTTTGGCATTCACCTTCTCCCAGATATGCAACCTATTTCTATTCCTCCTTACCGTATGTGTCACACCCCGAGTCTACCCCCTGGACGATAACACAGGACCTAGGATCACGAGTGACCCCAAGCTAACCCTGAGCTGGCATATCATAAGCATACTAAAAGATTACTGAATAAAATATACTATCCGGAAGCTTAAAACCATAATTAACTGAAAGATGGGGAATACCCAATACTAATCTGATTATATAAAAGACTATGAGTTTAATAACAACTGGAAGATCAAACTCAAAACCAAAGCTGAATCTAATACTATGTCTGAAAAAGCCTCTAACTGACTAAAGTTGTTGGGACATGGCCCCAGGTAACTCTAGAAAAACTGAAAAACTGAATAAAAAGACTAAAGTGTAAAGCTTGTCTATTGTCCTCGAAGTATGAGGACTCACCACTGAAGTTGCTGAACTGGAGATCGGGAACCGATCTATGCGTGATCTGGATGCTGAGGACCTGAACCTACATCACGAGAAGATGTAGCATAGAGTATACATCAGTACTTGAAAGGTATTGAGCATGCAGGATAGAATAAAGTTGAACAATATATAGATAAAGTTGAGCATCAATGATATAATCTGAACATGATGGAAATACTGAAATATACTGAATACTGAGCTAACTGAATGCAATGACCAAGTACATAACATATTGAAACTGAATACTGAAATGTAACTGGGAACCTGATCAAATGCACTAGAATCTGACTGTGGGAGCTACTAATAACCGACATAAACCTACGTGAGCTAAGCATCGAGTCTGATGTATACGCCCCATCGAGAGGACCCAATATACCTTGCCAAGGGTATAGAGGCATGACTGGCGTGATCACTAAATGTAATGCCCACAGAGGGTACTTATAAACCTATGGGGAAACGTAGTTCTGGGACTATTCAGGTACGCTGAACCCTAGTCCACTCGGTCTAAGCCTACTCCCAACTAGAAATATGAACAATGTAACATAATTGAATCATACTGGATAGCTCATTTTTCTGACATGCTAACTGAGAATGCGACATTTATAACTGACAATGAGACATTCAAAATCTGAGGCATGTATATCTGTTTAAACTGACCTAGCTAGTGTAATTCATGAACTAAACGAATCTACACCACTAGGGTTCTGAATATTATGCAAGGAACTAAGCAACAATATGATAATCTGATTTGGATCATTCTAACAGCTAAAACCCAACAATTTCAACATTCAAGAAAACCCTAGGTCTAGATAATATGAAGGGAGTTAAGATTCTGACTGAAATCTAGGGAGCTAATGGGTGAAAGGAACCCACTAGTGAAATCCCACATACCTGGTGACGAATTTCACAGAGAAATCTTTTGATTTCGGGGCTGGAACTGAAGAAACCTTGTTGCGTTCTTGGAGAGGGTTTGGTCGACTCTTTCTCCTTTCTGCGTTCTAAGTTTTATGAATTTTGATGAATGATTAAATTGGGTAAGTTCTAATTTAGTTACTAGGATAAAACTGATCAAACCACGTAGTTTATGGGTTAAATGACGTAGTTTAGGGGTCCAATACATAGGGAAAAAACCAAACGACCCCTGACTTAAAAGCTGTCGGGGCCAACTGACGGACTGACCGACGGTCCGTGGACTGACCCACGGTCCATCCTATCAACCGTCGACTGGCTTCAGAGAGGGGCTTTTGAGGGGTCTGATCCACGGACCAGGACCACGGCCCGTGGTCTGACCTACGGTCCGTGGGTCCGGCCGTGGGTCGACCCTTAGATATTTTTTTGGACTGTTTCTGGGAGGGCTACAGGTGGCCATCCACGGACCCCACCTACGGTCTGTGGGTGGTGCCCCTCGGTGGCACCTGCAACTTCTAATTTCTACAATTTGGTCTGTCTAGGATACGGGGTGTTACATTATCTCCCCCTTGGGAACATTCATCCTCGAATGAAGTCTAAACTAGCTGAGGATGGAGGGAAGGAGTTGCAATCCCTACCACTAAGTACTAGAACCTGATTTCTGACTGAACTGAGTTCTAAGATCATGCAAATATGCTGAAATACAAGTACAATTGAAGGAACAGGGTACTAAGACTGAATTTACGCACGAGTAAACTTAAAGACCGGAGAGGAAACTATTATCTCAATCTGAAACGGAATCGGAAGGAAAGATATGAAGATACTTGGCCTTCATGGCTGCTTTTGCTTCCCAAGTAGCTTCCTCTATGGACTGACTCCTCTAAGATTGTCAAATCTCATCACCCCCTTCATAGGTGATACTTCAGGAAAGCCCAATCATCTATCTCAAACTCTAAGTTCCTTCTCCCCACATCTGCATAGGACTTCTGTCTTAAGTCTATTTCTGATGAGCTGAACTTTTTCCCAGAGTTTCATAAACCGAATCTGGCCCAATCAAGGCTGATTCGCCTTCTCATCCACCTTAGGAACACATAAGCGACCATCTCCCCCTTGGGAGAAAACCTCTACTTTCTGCTGATGAACTGCACCTTCCAACTGGAGTAATATAGGATCACCGTCCTGTTTTTCCTTAACCTCTACTACCAATGAAGATTCAGATCTATTCTAAACTATCACACCACCATCTGACATATCTGTAAGAGCAACTCCTAAGCGAGCAAGCCGTTGAACATCTTTTGCTAATTCCTTCCCTTTTTCCTCAACATGTGCTACACCACCCTCTAGAGATCATCTTTCTTGCCTTAAGGTAAGAGATAATTTGACCTATAGACACTGAGCTACTACCCTTCCCTTCTAAGACTGGCTCATTGGAAACTGAAACCGAACGATCTTAGTTCTACAATCGACTGATGCATAACAGAAATGTAATCAATCTATGCCTAGAATGATATCGAAATCTACTATTTCTAACTCTACAAGATCTTCTAAGGTGACTTTCTAAGAGATAGGGCAATTTATGTACACCCATCTAGCTATAACTAGGTCACCAACTGGAGTAGAGACTGAGAAGGGTTCTGAAAGAGTTTCTGGACTGACACCTAAGATTGCTGCTATAAAGAGAGTTACAAAGGTAAGAGTAGCCCCTAGATCTAACAATGCATAAACATCTAGATGAAAGATTCGTAACGTACCAGTGACCACATCAGGAGAATCTTCCTGATCCTAGCGAGCCTGGAGAGCATATAACCTGCCTTGACGTTGACTGCCACCTATACCAGATGACATACCCTGCTGAGTTGGGCGACCTGCTGGTGCTGTTGGGACTATAGACTGAGACCTACTATCGTTACCTCCTTTCCCCTTCTTGGCAGAAGGACAATCCTTCACCCTATGACTAGACTGACCACACCCAAAGCATCCTTCCTTGCCTGCAAGACACTCACCCGGATGGTTCTTACCACATTTTGGACAAGTTGGGTAGGTCTTATTTCCTAAAACAGTTCCCTGAGGCTTAGAGCCTGATGCCTTACTATTCTGATCCCGTCCGATTCCTGCTGAGAGTACTCATAGTTCCCTTTTCTAGCTTTCTTGTTGACCTTAGCTATTTCCCTAAGCTTATCTCCCTCAACCTGCTGAGCATGAGTCATGAGCCTAGAGATATTCATATCCTCTAACAACATAGCACTTCTGCACTCTGTCTTCACTAAGTCAGATACCCCAAATAGAAACTTACTCATCTGTGCCCTTGGATCGTCAACCATGTGTGGAGCATACCTAGAGAGTTGGGTGAACTTAAGTCCGTACTCTTTGACTGACATGGAACCTTGCCTCAAATTCATAAACTTTTTTGCCTTAGACTCCCTTAACTCTCTTGGGAAGAACCTGTCCAGAAAAGCTCCTGTGAAACACTCCCAAGTCACAGGAACTGCATCAGCACCCCTGTTTTCTTTCCACCGAGTAAACCAAATGTGAGCTACATCCTTAAGCTGGTAGGATGCCAACTTTACCCTATCATTTCCAGTCACTTTCATCACTTCAAAGATTTTCTTAACCTCATCAATGAAGTTCTGGGGGTCCTCACCAACTTGCAACCCTAGAAAATTAGGCAGATTCATCTTAACAAAATCTCAAACTCTAGCTGCCACTGATCTACCATTTCTATTAGTAGGAACTGGAACCTGCTGATTATTCTGATTAGTCATACTCTGACCCAAAAGCTGAATCACATTTCAAAACTCTGCATTTGAAATCTCATGGTCTGGGACTGGAGGAACTGCGTTAGCGTTGCGTGTATAAGTATTCCTTGCGTAAGCTTTACAAGGAGGCATGATCTAAAACGCATAAAGATGAATTAAAAGCGAGAAGTTGGATCATACCTTCTGCACGATAAGAGTAGAAAAAAAGTGAAGGTTTCCTAAAACACTTCGTAGCCTCCCTCTCATTAGATGTGGTGCACTTCACACCCATGAAAGAGACTCTACTTTGTGTGGCTTTTCAGATATCCTAGGACTCTTGAACCAAAGGCTCTGATACCAAGTTTTTCACACCCCGAGGCTACCCCTGGACGTTAACACGGGACCTAGGATCACGAGTGACCCCAAGATAACCCTGAGCTGGCATATCATAAGCATACTAAAAGATTATTAGATAAAATATACTATGTGGAAGGTTAAAACAATAATTATCTTAAAGATGGGGGGGAATACCCAATACTAATCTGATTAATAAAACTCTATGAGTTTAATAAAAACTGGAAGATCAAGCTTAAAACTAAAGTTGAATCTAATATTATGTCTGAAAAAGCCTCTAAATGACTAAAGTTGCTGGGACATGCCCCCATCTAACTCTAGCAAAACTGAAAACTGAATAAAAAGACTAAAGTGTAAAGCATGTCTTTTGTCCTCGAAGTATGAGGACTCACCACTGAAGCTGTTGAACTGGAGATCGGGAACCGATCTATGCGTGATCTGGATGTTGAGGACCTGAACCTACATCACGAGAAGATGTAGCGCAGAGTATGCGTCAGTACTTGAAAGGTACTGAGCATGCAGGATAGAATAAATCTAAACAATATATACATAACTGAATAAAACATACTGATCAATGATATAATCTGAACATGATGGAAATACTGAAATATACTGAATACTGAGCTAACTGAATGCAATGACCAAGTACATAACATGCTGAAACTGAATACTGAAATGTAACTGGGAACCTGGTCAAATGCACTAGAATCTGACTATGTGAGCTAAACGTGGAGTCCGATGTATACGCCCCATCGAGAGGACCCAATATACCTTGCCAAGGGTATAGAGGCATGACTGGCGTGATCACTAAATGTAATGCCCACAGAGGGGACTTATAAACCTATAGGGAAACGTAGTTCTGGGACTATTTGGGTACGCTGAACCCTATTCCACTCGGTGTAAGTCTACTCCCAACTAGAAATATGAGCAATGTAACATAATTGAATTATACTGGATAGCTCATTTTTCTGACATGATAACTGAGAATGCGACATTTATAACTGACAATGAAACAATCAAAATCTGAGGCATGTATATCTGTTTAAACTGACCTAGCTAGTGTAATTCATGAACTAAACGAATCTACACCACTAGGGTTCTGAATATCATGCAAGGAACTAAGCAACAATATGATAATCTTATTTGGATCATTCTAACAGCTAAAACCTAATAATTGCTACATTAAAGAAAACCCTTAGTCTAGATAATATGAAGGGAATCAAGATTATGACTGAAATCTAGGGACCTAATGGGTGAAAGGAACCCACTAGTGAAATCCCACATACCTGGTGACGAATTTCACAGAGAAATCTTTTGATTTTGGGGCTGAAAATGAAGAAACCTTATTGCGTTCTTGGAGAGGGTTTGGTCGACTCTTTCTCCTTTCTGCGTTCTAAGTTTTATGAATTTTGATGAATGATTGACTTAGTTAAGTTTTAATTTAGTTACTAGACTAAAACTGACCAAAACCACATAGTTTAGGGGTTAAACGACGTATTTTAGGGGTCCAACGCATAGGAAAAAGATCAAACGACCCCTGAATTAAAAGCTATTGGGGCCAACCGACGGACTGACCGACGGTCCGTGGACTGACCCACGGTCCATCCTGTCAACCGTCGACTGGCTTCAGAGAGGGGCTGTTGAGGGGTCTGATCCACGGACTAGGACCACGGCCCGTGGTCTGACCTATAGTCCATGGGTCCGGCCGTGGGTCGACCCTTAGATATTTTTCTGGACTGTTTCTGGGGAGGGCTGCAGGTGGCCATCCACAGACCCCCCCACGGTCCATGGGTGGTGCCCGTCAGTGGCACCTGCAACTTCTGATTTCTGCAATCTGGTCTGTCTAGGATACAAGGTGTTACAATATGGCTCCCGCATAACTTAAGGAGTTGAAAAAATAATTGAAAGCGCTTTTGGATAAGGGTTTCATCCGACCGAGTATCTCTCCATGGGGTGCTCCAGTTTTGTTCGTTAGAAAGAAGGATGGTTCTCTTCGTATGTGTATTGACTATCGTCAGTTGAACAAGGTGACTATTAAGAATAAGTATCCTTTCCAAGGATAGATGACTTATTTGATCAACTTCAAGGGGCAAGTTATTTCTCTAAGATTGATCTTCGATCGGGCTATCACCAATTGAGGGTGAGAGAAGATGACATTCTGAAGATGGCCTTTTGAACTCGGTATGGTCATTATGAGTTTTTGGTAATGTCGTTTGGGTTGACGAATGCTCCGGAGGCGTTCATGGATTTGATGAATAGGGTGTTCAGAAAATACCTTGACATGTTTGTGATTGTGTTCATTGATGATATTTTGATCTACTCAAGGAGTGAGGGTGAGCTTATTGATCATTTAAGGATCGTGTTCCGAATTCTTAAGGACCAACAACTTTTTGAAATGTTTAGCAAATGTAAATTTTGGTTGAGATCTGTAGCTTTCCTTGGTCATATTGTTTCAAGTAAGGGTATTGAGGTAAATCCTAAGAAGACGGATGCAGTCAAGAGTTGGCCTAGACCTCTAACTCCTTCGGATATTTGAAGTTTTTTGGGATTAGTTGGTTATTATAGATGGTTTGTTGAGGGATTTTCTTCAATTTCCTCTCCTTTGACGGCTTTGATTCAAAAGAAGGCTAAGTTCATATGGACCGAAGGGTGTGAAAAGAGTTTTCAAGAGTTGAAAGATACATTTACTTCCGCTCCGGTGTTGACCTTACCAGAAGGGACGGATGGTTTTGTAGTTTATTGTGATGCCTCAAGAATTGGGTTAGGGTGTGTGCTTATGCAAAATGGGAAAGTGATTGCCTATGACTCAAGGCAACTTAAGATTCATGAGAAGAATTATCCTACCCATGACCTTGAATTAGCGGCATTCGTTTTTGCCTTAAAGATTTTAAAGGCATTATTTATATGGTGTGCATGTAGATGTGTTTACCGACCACAAAAGTGTGCAATATGTATTCAATAAAAAATATTTGAATCTTCGCCAAAGAAGGTGGCTTGAGTTATTGAAAGATTATGATATGAGTGTTCTTTATCACCTCGGTAAAGCTAATGTGGTAGCGGATGCTCTTAGTCAATTATCTATGGGTAGTGTCGCTCATATTGAAAAAGAAAAGAAATGATTGGTTCGAGATGTTCATAGATTGACTCGATAGGTGTTCAATTGGTGGACTCCACCAATGGTGGTGTTACGGTTCATAATTGTTCAGAATCGTCTTTTGTGGCGGATGTGAAAGCCAAGCAAGGTCTTGATCAAATTTTGGTAGAATTGAAAGAAGCGGTGCTTAAGAAATCCGTTGAGGCTATCTCCCAAGGGGGAGATTGTGTACTTAGATACCAATGTCGTTTATGTGTTCCAAATGTTGATGACTTTAGGGAATAGATCTTTGAAGAATCCCATAGTTTGCGGTATTCCATTCACCCGGGAGCCACCAAGATGTACCGTGATTTGCGGGAAGTCTATTGGTGGAATGGGATGAAGAAGGACATTGCGGGATTTGTGGCTAAGTGTCCAAATTACCAACAAGTTAAGGTTGAGCATCAAAAACTGGGAGGTTTATCCCAAGACATTAGAATTCCTACTTGGAAATGGGAAGACTTGAATATGGACTTTATTGTTGGTTTGCCTCGCACCCGGCGACAACATAACTCGATTTGGGTTATAGTATATCAGATGATGAAATCGACTCATTTCATTCCCGTCAAGGTTTCCTATTCGGTGGAGGACTATGCCAAGTTATACTTGAGAGAAATGGTAAGGTTTCATGGAGTGCCTTTGTCCATTATTTTCGATCGTTGTACCCAATTCACTTCTCAGTTTTGGAAGTCATTCCAAAAGGGTCTTGGTACTCGTGTTTAGCTTAGCACAGCCTTTCATCCCCAAACCGATTGGCAAGCGGAGCGTACTATCCAAACTTTGGAAGATATGTTAAGGGCTTGTGTGATTAATTTTAAGGTTAATTGGGATGACCATTTTCCATTGATTGAGTTTGCCTATAATAAGAGCTATCACTCGAGTATTGATATGGCTCCATTTGATGCATTATATGGAAGAAGGTGCAGATCTCCTATCGGTTGGTTTGAGGTGGGTGAAGTTGCCCTAATAGGTCCCGAATTAGTACATGAGGCCATAGAGAAAGTTCGACTTATTAGAGAAAGGTTGAAGATGGCTCAAAGTCGACAAAAGTCATATGCCGATGTGAGAAGAAGGGATCTTGAGTTTGATGTTCATGATTGGGTTTACTTGAAAATCTCACTCATGAAGGGTGTAATGAGGTTTGGTAAGAAAGGGAAGCTTAGTCCCCTATATGTAGGCCCATATCAGATTTTGAGGCTTGTTGGTAAGGTTGCTTATTAGCTAGATTTGCCAAATGAGTTGGCATCGGTGCATCTGGTTTTCCATATCTCTATGTCAAAGAAATTTGTTGGTAATCCGACATCCATAGTTTCCTTAGAAGGGTTGGGAGTTGATGAAAGTTTTTCTTATGAGGAAGTTCCGATTGAGATTTTAGACCAGCAAGTTAAGAAGTTGAGAAACAAGGAAGTTGCTTCCGTGAAAGTATTGTGGAGGAATCATTTAGTTGAGGGTGCTAATTGGTAGGCCGAGGTCGATATGATGTCCCGATATCCTCATTTTTTTCCTTCTACTCCTACTCTAGCTTGAGGTAATGAGTTCCTCTTGGTTTGACCTTTGTTTTGGAGTCATGTGTTTTATGGGTTTCCATGATTTCCTTATGTTATGCATGTTCATGAAAACTTGTGTTTTGAAAGAAAATGAGTTTACATGCTTGATTTTCCTCATGTTGTTGTGCATTGAGTATGAGTTGCCTTTAGACTTAATGAGATGAATTGATAAACATGCTTTAGCTATGTTTTTTTAGAGTGAATTGCATATAGGCTCCATGAGATTGTGTTGAGCATGCTTTTAGCTTGGAGAAGGTTGTTCCTCCTTGAACATGAGAAATTTTGAAATTTCATGCATATTGGGTTGCTAGATGTAGTTCCTACTTCCTTATGATGCATTGAGTATGTTTAGCTTGGAGTTGATGTTTCCTCCTTGTATATGTGCATTGCATGCATGATGGGCTGTTAGAGTTAGTTTCACCCTCTTATGATGTTTTGAGAATGTCCTAGTTTAGAGTCTATAGTTCCTCCTTGGTTACATGCATTTCATTGTTAGGTTGGGTTGTTAATTCCTCTCCTAAGCTTTTAGAACCAGTTTAAATCTCATTCGTGGACGAATGGTCCCAAGGGGGAGATATTGTAACACCCCGTATCCGAAAAAGGAAATAAAACCAGATTTTGGGAAAACTGCAGGTGCCAGCCACAAGGGCAACCCACGGCCCGTGGATGGGACCACGGACCGTAGGTGTGGTCCGTGGATGGCACTGCCTAAGGGAGGTCTTGAGGCTCAGGACCACGGCCACACCTACAAACTGTAGGTCAGACCACGGTCCGTGGTTCAAATCCCCAAACTCAAAGTTGTTGAACCCAACGACGGTCCACCAGGACGGGCCGTGGGTCAGACCACGGTCCGTCGACTGGGGTCCGTGGATGGGCTGCTATCAGTTATTTTAAGGGCAGAAGGGTCTTTTCCTAATTAATTAGTTCATTTACTATGTCGTTTTGCCTATGTTTAGGACCCCTATATAAGCCTTTTTACCCCCAAATTTCCCAATAGAAATCATTCTCTCTAAACTCACAAAAAAGAAGAGCTCCCAAATAATTCTCTCTCTAGGAACTTGAAGAAGAAGAAGAAGAAGAAGAAGAAGAAGAAGAAGAAGAAGAAGAAGAAGGGTTTCAAGCTAAGGTTTCAATTCCTCCATTGAAGGCTAGCTTTTGGATTCAAGGTATGATAGATTTCATCCATGGATTCCTTCCATCCATGGAGTTCCTAAATTCTTTATTTCTAAAGGTAGAATTTCCCAATTGTGTTAGGGTTCTCCTCAATTACCATGGGTTCTTTTGATTATTAATTTATATGGTTGAATTATGATCTCTTATGCATGAATTGATGATACATGATGATTTCATGATGATTTCCCCATGAACCCATGTAATCCCCCATGTTTTCAAGTTATGAATCATATGATGTGGGATTTTGAGTATAAAGCAAGTGTTTTATGAAATTAAGCATGTATTGCAAGATTTACATGTACTTATGATGAAATTCATATCTAACCCATGTTTTCTAAGCATTGATGATTGAAAATGGGTTTTGAACCTCAAGAGGTAAATTATGGACTTATGCATTTTCTTATGAAATCTATGCAAATGTTTTAAGGATGCTTTGACAGTAAAGTATCAATGATGATGTTGTTGTTGTGTTATTGAAAGGACATTCTCATAAACATAACTAGCATGATGTAAAAGATTTTCTCACATAGAAAGGATTCTTAGGTTGAAAGGCTTTCTCACCTAATTGAATCAAGAGTAAGAGCCATCCTAATGAACTATCTTGGATTGGTTGTCCAAAGACACATTTCCATCAATAATGAGGTCAAGTAAGAAATGACTATTTTGTGGGATTTATGCTTAGCACCGAGTGGATATTGATCATGGGGTGGAAGCTCTCCCGTAGTAGAGTCCGAGTTTCTAGAAGCAATCTCATGAGATGGAAGCTCCCCCGTAGTAGAGGCCGGGTTTCTAGTAGCAATCTCATTATCCCTTAACTATGTGCCCCCATAGGTCGATTAGCTAGTGGATTCACTTAAGCTAGAAGTTATGGTCCTTACCTTGGAAAGTAGGACAACCCTTTTCGGTGTGGGAGACACCGAGGGATCATGTTATAGCTCACATGGTCTCGATGTCGGTTAAGGATAATTCCCCACAAGTAATAATAAACTAAGGTTACTTCAAGAAGTATCTCACATGAGTTCAAAGATTTTAAAGATGAAGTTAGCTTGCATTGACCATGATTTTATGACTTATGTCTTATGACTCATTTATATCATGTTTAGCTTGGTCAATTGCATGTCATGAAATGAAATGTCCCTTTTTTCATGTTTAAATATTTTATGCATGGCTATCATACTTGGTACATTGTTTTGTACTAACGCATACTCTTGCCTACATTTTTCTCAAATGTAGGGTCCGACATATAGGTTTCCGAGTCTAGTGGCTAGTAGTTGAGTTCGTGATTTTCCGAGCTTTGGTGAGTCCTCATGCTTCGAGGACAGAGTTTATTGTTTTCAGTTTCTTTCGTGTATTTCTCTTTTGGACATGATGTATGGACTAGGCCCAATTTCATTATATTGTATTAGATGGCTATGATGAGACAAGTGTATTAGACTTCCTCTTTTCGTTTATAAAATGTTTTGGACTTGGATTATTGTTTTACTCTAATTGTTCTATTTCTTATGTTATGAGAGCTAAGTGGCTTGTATGGAGTCCTTCGGAATTCTATACGCCATGTTACATCTAGGGGGTACCCCTGGGTCGTGACAGAATTGTTGGTTCTCTTTTTATTTTTTTAGTGATACATATGATTATCCATTTGTCATTTTTTTGAAATTTAAAAGTAACTGAGTTTTGTTTCTTTAATTTTCATTATTTTTTCAGTCGCTCTTCTTCTTCTTATCAACCACTTGGGTTATTTTCTAGTTAGTTCTTTCCATTTTTGTTCTTTTTTTCTAATTTTATTTTAATGTATGTTATTTTCTACAATACTCTAATTACTTTACATAGTTAAATGATTATGACTGGTTTAAACATAAAAATATTTGGGTACAAAATTATTATGAGCATGTGTTAGAAAAAAATTAATTTTTTTTAGTGATAAACGATATTCATAAATCAATTCAATAATTAGTTTTAGGATCAATCATTTTTTTTGTTTCAATTTCAAAAATTATCTTAAAGAATAAAAAATGAAAGTAAGCTTCTCTTCATTTAAATTTATTATATATCATAAATTCACCACAAAAATTAGAGGTGTGGACTGTTACACTCTGAAACTAATCATTAAGATTAGGATGGAGTGATATTTGAAAACATTTTTAATCATCAAAGATGGAAAAGAAAGAATATTTTTCTTTGATCCATTTCCCATGAAAAAATTTATTTGGATTAATATATCTCAAATTTAATATAATTCAAAAAATATTATGAGTTTATAGCCAATAAATTTAAATGATTACAAGTGATTTATGCATTTGCAATTGATATTAACTATTTAATAAGTGTGAGGGTCTAAGAGAAGTGGAGTCCAAAGTGGGTTTGCTTGTAATTGCTTAATTTCATGTTACTCATGGCTGCTTTCATGAAAGGTATAATTTCTTTATTTTTTGTGATGGGTGGCTAAAACTCTAAGATCTAGGGGTGCAATTATGGGGTTGGGCGTTGATTTAATGTAGTGGGTATTGTGTTATGCTATGTTTTGTTGTTGTTCATACATGAGTTTGGGCTAATTAGCATGAGGTTAACTTATGGGTTAAGATTGCAAACTTAATTCCTACTTTTGATCTCCGGTCGATGCTCGAAAGAGATTGATTGGAGTGGATAATTAGTCTGATGCTAGTAATTTAGGTTTGATGTCTGTAACTTGCTTGAAAATAGAGGTTATGGATCGGATCTATTTGCCCTATTTCTGCATCGGAAGAGAGAATAGAGTAAGATATTGGGTTGTTTAGGGCATCTCCAACCCTACACTCTATTCTACTCTGCAAATATAAAGTTCTCTATTTTTTCAGACAACCAACTCCAACCCAATTCTCTATTTTACTCTCTAAAAATGAATCTTTTTCTCTCTCCTCAATATGATATTATTATTTCTATTTCATTCTTATTTTCTTATTTCATAATATAAATCCTTTATTTCTTTTTCTCAATAATTACATTATATAATTTTCATGTGATATAAAATTTTATTTTGACAAATTTTTTATTTAATATAAAATTTTATTTTATTCTAAATTTTTAAATAACATAAATTGCAAGAAAATATTTTATAATATATAAATTAATCGACAAAATTCAAATAAAAGTGAAATACAATTACATAAACATACCTGATTACTAAATTATTGTTCTAATAAATCTGGAAATGACCTACGAGACTACTAAATTAATATTGTGATAAATTATTTATTGTGTTATGTATTGTATTTTATCTTGTATTTAAATTATTATGTTATGTATTGTATTGTTATCTTGTATTTAAATCATCATATTATGTATTGTATTTTTGAATTAAAATTTTCATCTTATCATTTTGATTTTGTGTATTCTTTATAGTGAAAATTAATAATAAAATCAAATTATATTATTGACAAAAATTAGAAAAAATTAAAATACTATTAATTTGGGATGAAAGAAGTATATATTAAATAATATATTTTTAAAAATATTATATTACATTTAAAAAGAATTATGAATATTAGATTTTAATTAATGACGTTATATGTAAAATAATATGTTAATTAGAAAGTAATAGAAATAATAATAAAATATTCAAAAAGTGAAATAGAGAGTGTGAATAGTAGTTCTCCAAATTTGGAGAACTACTATTCACCTCTCTAAGAGAACTACTATTCACCTCTCTAAATATGAAGAATAGAGAGTGATATGGAGGTGGGTTGGAGTGCCCATTCTCTATTTTACTCTCCAAATATAGAGAATGGAGAGTAACATAGAGGTGGGTTGGAGATGATCTTAGTATAACATGTAGATGAGACCAAAAGGAGATTCTATGCAAGAATGCTATGAGATTGAAAGAAGATTAACATCATTGACGATGACCCAGCCTATTCATGAATGTTCATCACTATAGAACAACACAATTACCCTTATGCGACATTAATTTCCAATCCTCGTACCCCTAGATTACTTGTTACTTCTTAAATTTTCTGAAACTTTAGTTTAATTGTGACCATTGATAACCAAATCCTTTTATTAAATTGGTGGAATCATCCACCCACTTGTTTTTACTACTATAAATGAATAATTTTACAATCCAAATTTCTTGATAAGAATTCTCTACGATATACAATTCTCTGTGGAATTCAAACCTGACTCTTAGTTGGATATTCTTATTGACGACGACCTATGTCTCTTTTAATTGGTTTTGAAGAGTACATGTGAGTGTTGTTAGAAATGGCGCCGTTGTCGGGGAATGGTGGTTGATAATTCTATTTGAGAAATTAGTTTGTAAATTTATTTAGTTGTTGTAGATTGTTGTTTTGTGTTGTTGTTGGCTGATTTACAGGTCTAATATAATGAGTGACCATGGTAGTGACAACAATAGTCACTATGGTCAAAATGACAATATGGGTTATTTGAATGATATGCATGTCAATATTATTCAAACCACGAGAGCCATCCGGATACCTCCCACATTCAAGAGGGTTGTGTTCCATGTAACCGGAATAATGCTATAATTGCTCCAACTAAGAGGAACGTTTGGGGGTTTAGATTATGAGGATCCCCATAAACCCCTTAGGAATTTTGTGGAGGTGTGTGGGTCGTTTGTGTTCAAAAACATCTCACGAGAATTCGTGAGGTTGAGGTTATTCCCGTTCTCCTTAACAGGTGAAGCTACAACATGGTTGGCGGAATTTCCCAATAACTCTATCACTTTTTTGGAGGAGTTGAATGAAACTTTCTTGGAGAGATTCTTTCCCCCCTCGAAGATGGTGAAACTTAGAACCCAAATCCAAAATTTCAAGCGCATTGGAGGTGAACCTCTATATGAGACTTGGTTGTGGTTGAAGAAACTACTTTTGCAATGTCCAACCCATGGTGTTCCGCACAATTTGCTGCTACAATACTTCTATTGTAGCCTTGACTTAGTCAATAAAGGTGTGGTTGATCAACTAGTCAGAGGAGGATTAATGAGACAACTCAATGAATTAGCAGCTTTGTTTCTAGATGACATGACTAAAGTTAACCGAGCATGGCACACTAGAGAAGACCAAGTGTCTACTCTACAACTTAGCTTGAGCAAAGAACAAATCAAGGAGGACAATGAACGAGATGAAAATATGGCCAAAATGATAACCCAACTTGATTTGTTGTCTAAACATGTCATGGGAAGTGGACTTAAATCGGTGAATGCGGTTGGAACTAATATTAGGCAGTGCCCGAATGATGTCAAGTTTGAGGCATTATACAATGCACAAGTTCAATATTTGGGAAAACAAATGGGGGCTTCACCCAAATTACTAACAACAAGGTAGGAACCAAGGTTGGAACATGGATCGAGATAATGGTTGGAAAGATTGGCGAGGTGGAAATTGGAGAAATAGGGAGGTTGACAAAGATAGATATGTTCCTTCCCATGATCGGCAACGACCAAAGGACCCAGCTAGGCCAGAAGGAAACCAAACTGAGGAAATGCTCACAAGGATCTTCAACAAGGTTGAAGGGTCCGACAAAGTGGTGAAGGAATTGAAAAATGACTTCTCCACTTTATCTCAAACGGTAACCTCTCAATCAATATCTATCAAGTAGTTGGATACCCAATTGTTTCAGATCTCCGCTCATCTCAATTTGAAGCAAAAGGGAATGTTGCCTAGTGACACCGTCCTAAATCCCAAAAATGAATGTTGAGGAAATGAGAACTATGTCGTGCCACGACGTTAAATAAGGTGCTTCTTGGGAAGCAACCCAAGTCTTTCCTTTTGTTTTATTGCTTTCAATAATGTGTGTTGTGAGTGCAGGTTAAAAGGATTCAAAATGTTAAAAAAGGAACATAAGTCGATGCCAAAACCAGCACGGCGATCCACCAAAGGCGTTATGCGGACTCATTCTTGTCCGCCTTTTGAGCTAGAAAATATGGAAAAATGTACTGTCCATTTTGGTGACCTGAGCTCCAAAAGGCGATCCGCTGAAGTACACTCTGTGGACTCCATCGGGTCCGCCGAATCAACCTTCAGGTTTGGTGTTCATTCAGGCAATTTCGGTGAGCTTCATCTCCATATGGTGATCCGACGAACACACTCAGTGACGTTAGTCATGACCGTTGACTGTGCCTGATATAAAAAGGCCAAGGGTCTTTTCAAATTCAAAAAGAAAACCCTTTGAAATTTTTTAGCCTTTTCCTTCCCTTTTGCTTGCAATACCTTGTATGAGTGTGTGAGAATCCTAAGTGTGTGATTGGTGAGTGCATGGAGTGCATTTGCTTGCTAGATCAGTTGATCCAACCCTATTCTCCTCTATTTTCGAGTTCTGGTTTCTTGTTAAGGTTGGTTTTCGATTATCATTTTGTATTTTGAGCCTTAAATTGTCTTTTATATGTGGGTTATAGGCCATGTGATGCATGTGATAGTTTGATTCTAATGGGTAGTACTATAAGGATCGTATTAAACTATGCCCATGAATTGATTACTTGTGTTATTGTCTAGAAAATGCTAAACTTTATTGTGTTGGCTAATTGTGGAAATTGAACCCTTAAAATTAGTGGGTCTTGGTTGAATTTGATGTGGGTGAAGTCTGAGTATCCCAGTGTTGACCCGATTGTATGATTTTTCCCAATAATAGACAGAGTGACAACTTTCCTAAGGGCAAATCATCAATTTGAGAAATACTTTGTGATATCTGGGGGATGTTGGGAAACTTGATATTATTGCGTATGTTGGGTTTGTCTGTGAAATTTAGGCACTGGGCAGAACACATCATGTTCAGCAGACTTGTCTTAGCTCGCTAAGGAGGTTAGGCGAATCGCCAAATAAGCCACAGCTCACCTTATTGAGTGAATATGTGACCTTGGGTGCTGTCCCATTTGGTGAACTTCTCTTGGTTCGCCGAACCCACTTGGTGAATCACCGAGTGGAAGCGGACATCACCCTTGATGCCTGTTTTATTTCATTTTACACTATCAGTTTTGGCAGACTTGTCTTAGCCCACAGAAACCAACTCGGAAAATTATCGAGTTGGACATGACTCTGCCCATTGTACCTGAATTCTTTGATAATTACTTCTGTCCAATTCAGCGAGCTCACCGGAACTCGCCCATTCTCATTAGGCGAGCCTCAAGACATTTATGAATTATGCTTTCAATTGAGTTTGGTTTCAACTAATAACCTTCACTGATTCTATGTTTGAATACTTGTGTTTTGCTGATTATGGCCAAGACAAAGAGAAAACAAATGGTGACTTCGGATACACAACAGAGACTCTCCTCTTCCTCCCCCTCTCTTGAAAAAGTAGAAGGGCATAGTTATCAATGAGCCATCTGAGGATCCTCATCGATCACAACCTACCACCCCACATGCATTTACACATGCAAGTGTGCTACCCAAAAAGGGGGTTTCAAGAAAAAGAATGGACATTCGGTCCAAACTAGTGCAACCTTTACCCACTCAAGCACCAACATCAAGGGTTCTCCCGATCATAGCTCTAAAGTTCCTAAATAGGCTAAAGGCAGTTGGAGAGCGTACCATCTTAGAGGAGAGACGGCTCTCCACAAATGGTGTATTTAGTGACTACCCTGCGATTTGGGACATTCTTCAGTTCTATGGATTCGAGGGTTTTAAAAGACTTCAAAACTCATATGTTCCATCATGGGTAAAGGATTTTTATGTGGCCTATGTTCAGGCCTTACTGAATAAAAGAAACGGCACAGTTTGGAAGCCCTTGGAGGAAGTTGAAGTGCGGGGCAAAATGGTACAATGCAACATGGGTGAAATAAACACAACCCTTGGCACCCCTTCCACTCTTGCTGATACGTTTCATATTCGGATGCACCAAGAGCTAGACATTTTAAAGAGGTGGTTAACCCCATTTATATATGATATTTCTCCGTCACGGATGGTTTATGGCGCAAGAATTGAAAAGAAAGATTTGAACATAAGTATCTGGTATTGGTTCGGATTTATAAGCAGCAACATCATGCCATCCCAAAATGAGTCTATCCTATGGAATCCTAAGGTAGTTCTAGTGGGCACTATAATCCATAGCGAGCATATCAATGTCGGAACTATTATTGTCGAAGAGATTTTGCTACGGGCCAGACAAGAGCATACCTCCTTATCTTTCCCGATCCTTATTACCCAGCTTTGTGAGAAAGCTGGAGTTCACTTTTGGGGGAAATCTAATGGGCGGATCACACCACCCTCTTCCAACGACATCTGGTGGATTGAGGCAAATTAATTATAGGACGACGTGGCTTGGAGGAAGTCGCCACCACCATACACCAAGCCCGTAGTTGATCCAGCTATATTGGCTTCTATGGCCGCCACACATATTTCTTCTATTGATCGGGCAAGTATAAATTCCATTGAGCCTCTTACTCCTGTTTCATCTGTTATTGTTATTGTTGTGCCTGCCCCCTCTCCTACTACCCATCCCCCTTGACCCAGGCCTTAATTTATCAAATAGGGAGTGTTTCCCGGAATGCGCATGTTAGAGCCTTCAAGGTTGAGAAGGACATGCCTGGGCTGATTGATAGGGCAATAGAGAGGGCGACAACCCTTTTGGGGGAGAGGGTGACCAAATGTGAGGGGTTGATTGAGTCCCACAGTGTGAGGTTGGACAACCTCACTACTAGATTAGAGTCCCACGAGAAGGCCAAGGGTAGTTCTGGTATGCTTGACAACATGAGAGGTGAGCGGATGTAGACCAGCTGAGGTCTACTGAAATTTCGATGATATAGGGTGATGTTTCCTTACCTCATGTTCCCGCCTCTATTCCACCGACAATGCCCAGTAGTGAGCCACCTCCTAGTGTGTAGCTTGAGATAGCTGAGGGTGATGTAGTTGTTGTTGAGGATGTTGTTGATGCAAATAAGAGGGTCGATGATGATTTAGCCGAGGAGACCGATGAGGATGATATGGGAGAGAGGAGGATGATCATGGTATTGCAGATGCTCACAGAGTTGCAGGACACTAAGGAGATGATATTCCAGGCTACCTTGGAGAGATCCCTTTGGGAGACCTCCGCAGTCGGCACCAATGGAGTCTCTTCAGACTCCACCATTCCTCCCAGTGATGTGTCGGGAACTAATTCCCTAGCTGATACCATATTACTGCCACATGTGATACTATTATCGGGCATTGATGCCCCGGATGATGCTACTACTCCTGAGACTCCTCCCCTTGATAGCACTTCAGAGGCTTAGCCTGTCAGCGGGACATTTTTACTCTTCCTCCCATACTTATTACTTTTGCATTGAGGACACTGCACATTTATTTCTGCTAGGGTGAGGGCACTTGTGCCAATATTCCCCTTTTGCTTTGTATTTTGTTATTTTTTAGTTTTGATTGATTATAATATGTTACTATTTATATTAGAGTGTTTCATTTGGTTTGGTTTATCTCTTGTTGTCTGTTTTACTTTCTCTCAATTTTGTAACTACTCCATGAGTTTTGAAAATCGTGAAATGCTTGAGTTTTCATTTATAATAATTTGAGGTTCGATTGTGTTCAATATCGATGTCTTAAATAGTACTCATGATGATCATGGTGTAGCGTTGGTGTTGCAAGAATGAAATCGATGTGGTTGTACTTTTGAGTGATCTCTTTGAATCTTTTGTTGACTAGTTGCGTTTTGATGTGAGCCTTGTAATAAACATCACACGTATGCTTTTGATTGTTTTGGGTTGTGCTAAATGAGTGTATTTTGAAGTGCTATGTGTGGTGACTCTCACTTGAAAGCATGTGCGTGGAATCCTATATTTTGCCTTGATAATTGTAAGGCGTGATCTTGGGCAATGATTCTAAGAGGGAACCCAAATTTCCATATACTTTGTGACTACCTTGTGAGGGTGTGTATCCATTTTGGCACCATTTGAGCCTAAACCATTTATTGACAAAACCAAACTAAAACCTCTTGAGCCAAATTGTCCCCACCTTCTCATCCAAAATCCTTTTTGAAGAATTATTATATTTGAATAGCCAACTTAGGCCAAAAGCCTAAGTTGTGGGTATGAAAAGTAAGGAGGGATGAAAGCCAAGTAAAGGGCAAAGAAAAATGAAATGAGACTCAACTTTGAAGTTTGTTACAAAAAGAAAAACCCCTCCTTATTAAAAAAAGGAAACATTGTGATGAAAAAGTTTGAAAAATGAAAATGAAAAAGAGAAGTTGATGAAATAAAGGGGATTTTGAATAAAGTGAGTGAAAAGTCAAAGTTTGAGTACTCAAATGAAAAAGAATGAAAAGAACTTGAGTAGAGGTGAAGATGATTGCAACAATGCTTTGAAAAGAAGAAGTCACTAAGCCAAATTGACCATATCTTAACACTCAGCCCCATTACAAGCCTAAAAGACACTTGAGATCTTGCATGAACTAGGTTGTGTGATGATTGAAAAATATGGGCAAACCTATGGGATGAAGTTTGCATGTATTCCTCTTTTGAATGAGTGAGAGTTGCATTGATTCCTTATTTCTTTGTTGATTTGCTTTGTGAGAGCATGTAATCATTCTCCATGTGAGGGCACTTGAATGCATTTGTTGAAACATGGTCTTACATTACAAAAGAAGCTATAATGAGCTTAAGCTTGTGTTGAAACCAGCTAGTCATCATTTAAAGTTTTTTTTATCATGATTGAGTGTAGTATGTTGTTGAGAGTAGTCTTGTAATGGCACTTGCATGTTAGCTTTCATTGAAAACTGTTGTAGACACCCTTATTGAGCTAATTGTATTCTTGATTTACTTGATGAGTGGTAGATTTGCACTCATTTAAGTCATATTTAGCTCAACAATTAGTGTCCTCAATGCCTAATTATATCCTATTCTAACGATATTTTGATGATTTACAGCTATGAAGGCTAAAAGACAAGGAAATGATGAATGTTTGAAAGAATGGCCAACACCGAGTGAACTCAGTGAGCACATGCGTATCACCGAAAGTTACAGACCACAAACCAATAATTTGAAGAAATTAAAGGAGATCTAGGGGAATTTGGTGAACTGCCAAACGGTTTGGCAAGCTCGACCCAGCTCGCCAAACGGCCCTATGTGCCAGTTTTCTACCCCTATCTTCAAAATCTAACTCGCAGCCTACGAAAACAAAATTAAACACCTACACTATGAAATTAAAGCTAGACCCATAACTTAGAGACATGGAAAACCGAATACACCGATGCCAACTCATTTGGCAAATCTAACTTATAAGCAACCTTACCAACACGCCTCAAAATCTGATATGGGCCTAGATATCGGGGACTAAGCTTCCCTTTCTTAACAAACCTCATTACACCCTTCATGGGTGAGATTTTCAAGTAAACCCAATCATGAACATCAAACTCAAGATCTCTTTTCTCACATCGGCATATGACTTTTGCCGACTTTGAGCTGTTTTCAACCTTTCTCTAATAAGTCGAACTTTCTCTATGGCCTCATGTACCAATTCGAGACCTATTAGGGCAACTTCACCCACCTCAAACTAACCTATATGAGATCTACACCTCCTACCATAAAGAGCCTCAAATGGAGCCATATTAATACTCGAGTGATAGTTATTATTATAAGCAAACTCAATCAATGGAAAATGGTCATCCCAATTACCCTTAAATCAATCACACAAGCCCTTAACATATCTTCTAATGTTTGGATAGTACGCTACGCTTGCCCATTGGTTTGGGGATGAAAGGTCGTGCTAATCTTAACACAAGTACCAAGACCCTTTTGGAATGACTTTAAAAACTGAGAAGTGAATTGGGTACCACGATCGGAAATAATGGACAAAGGCACTCCATGCAACTTCACCATTTCTCTCAAGTATACCTTGCCATAGTCCTCCGCCGAATAGGAAACCTTGACGGGAAGGAAATGAGCCGATTTCGTCATCTGATCTACTATCACCCAAATCGAATCATGTTGTCACCGGGTGCGAGGTAAACCAATAATAAAGTCCATGTTCAAGTCTTCCCACTTCCAAGTAGGAATACTAATATCTTGGGACAAACCTCCCAGCCTCTGATGCTCAACTTTCACTTGTTGGCAATTTGGACACTTAGCCACAAATCCCCCAATATCCTTCTTCATCCCATTCCACCAATAGACCTCTCGCAAATCACAGTACATCTTGGTGGCTCCCGGGTGAATGGAATACCGCGAACTATGGGCTTCTGTCAAGATTTGTTCCCTCAAGTCATCAACATTTGGAACACAAAAACGACCTTGGTATCTAAGTACACCATCTCCACCTTGGGAGAAAGCCTCAACTGATTTCTTAAGCACCACCTCTTTCAATTCTACCAAAATTGGATCAAGACCTTGTTTGGCTTTCACATCCGCCACAAAAGACGATTCGGACCCATTGTGAACGATAACACCACCCTTGGTGGAGTTTACTAATTGAACACCTAATCGGGCCAATCTATGAACATCTCGAACCAACTCTTTCTTTTCCTCTTCAATATGAGCAACACTACCCATAGATAACCGACTAAGAGCATCCGCTACCACATTAGCTTTACCGGGGTGATAAAGAACACTCATGTCATAATATTTCAATAACTCAAGCCACCTTCTTTGGCGAAGATTTAGATCTTTTTGGTTGAACACATATTGCAAACTCTTGTGGTCGGTTAACACATCTACATGCACACGATACAAATAATGCCTCCAAATCTTTAAGGCAAAAACAACCGCCAATAATTCAAGGTCATGGGTAGGATAATTCTTCTCATGAATCTTAAGTTTCCTTGAGGCATAGGCAATCACTTTCCTATTTTGCATAAGCACACACCCTAGAACAATTCTTGAGGCGTCACAATAAACCACAAAACCATTCGTTCCTTCCGGTAAGGTCAACACCGGAGCGGAAGTAAGTCTATCCTTCAACTCTTGAAAACTCTTTTCACATAATTTGGACCATATGAACTTAGCCTTCTTTTGAGTCAAAGTCGTCAAAGGAGAGGCAATTGAAGAAAATCCCTTAACAAACCTTCTATAATAACCGGCCAAACCCAAGAAACTTCTAATATCAGAAGGAGTTGGAGGTCTAGGCCAACTCTTGACCGCATCTGTCTTCTTAGGATCTACATCAATACCCTTACTTTAAACAATATGACCAATGAAAGCTACAGACCTTAACCAAAATTCACATTTGCTAAACTTTGCAAAAAGTTGTTGGTCCTTAAGAATTTGCACCACGATCCTCAAATGATCAATATGCTCATTCTCACTTCTCGAATAAATCAATATATCATCAATGAATACAATCACAAACATGTCAATGTATTACCTAAACACCCTATTCATCAAATCCATAAACGTCGCCGGAGCATTAGTCAACCCAAACGAAATTACCAAAAACTCATAATGACCATACCAAGTTCGAAAATCCATCTTTGGAATATCATCTTCTCTCACCCTCAATTGGTGGTAACCCGATCGAAGATAAATCTTAGAGAAATAACTTGCCCCTTGAAGTTGGTCAAATAAATAATCTATCCTTGGAAAAGGATACTTATTCTTAATAGTCACCTTGTTCAACTGACGATAGTCAATACACATACGAAGAGAACCATCCTTCTTTATAACAAACAAAACTGGAGCACCCCATGGAGAGATACTCGGTCGGATGAAACCCTTATCCAACAAATCTTTCAATAGTTCTTTCAACTCCTTAAGTTCTGCCAGAGCCATACGGTAAGGAGGAATAGAAATAGGTTGCGTATCTGGGAGAAGGTCAATACCGAAGTCTATTTCCCGCTCGGGAGGAATACCGGGTAAGTCATCTGGAAACATTTCTGGAAACTCATTTACAATGGGGACCGACTCAAGAGAAGGGGTTTCAGAATCTACATCCCTCACCTAACTAGATGGTAAATGCAACCCTTAGAAATCATCTTTCTAGCTTTAAGTCAAGAGACAAACTGACCCTTAGGCATAGAATTTCCCCCCTTCCACTCTAGGACAGATTCATTTGGAAAGTGAAACTTGACTACACGAGGTCTAGAATCAATAGAAGCATAACATGAGTGCAACCAATCCATACCCAAGATAACATCAAAATCTAGCATATAAAGCTCTTCCAAATCAACAAGAGTAACTCTATGGGATAAGGGAACGGGACACTTTCTATAGACCCTCTTAGCCACAATAGAATCACCAACAAGAGTAGAGACATAAAAAGGATCTAACAACACATCGGGGAGCACATCAAACCTCATAGCCACATATGGCGTCACAAAAGACAAAGTAGCACCGGGATGAAGTAAAGCATATACATCAAGTTGGAAAACTTTCAACATACCAGTAACCACATCGGGAGAACTCTCTTGTTTACCACGAGTCTGAAGTGCATAGAAGCGGTTTTGCTTAGGAGCATTGGAACCCGAACCACTAGGAGGATCTTGATTGCCCTCTCTTCCTTTAGCCGTAAGCATCGGGCAATCCCTCATTTTGTGACCAATTTTACCACACCCATAACAACCATCCATGCCGGCTAGGCACTTACCCTCGTGTTTCCTTCCACACTTAGTACAAGTAGACATGGGAAATGAAGATCTACTACCATTACCTCCTTGATCTTAGGGTTAGACACCCTATCTTTATTGAGCTTAGGAGGAGCATTGGAGGAACCTTGACCGGAAAACCTTTGTCGGAATCTAGAACGACCATGTCCATCGGACCTTGCATGCGAGAAATTTCCATCATCGGTCTTAACCCTTTTTATCTCTCTAGACGTTTCCTTAAGTTTTTCCTCCTCAATTTGTTATGCATGAACCATGAGATGAGAGATGTCCATGTCATTAATGAGCATGGCGGTTCGACACTCTTTAACCACCATTTCAGACACACCCAAAACGAACTTACTCATTCTAGCCCTTGAATCTGCAACCATTATTGGAGCATACTTAGACAATTGAGTGAACTTTAGAGAATATTCCCTCACACTCATACTCCCTTGTCGGAGGTTAATGAACTCAAGCACCTTGGCTTCCCTCATCTCAAGGGGAAAGAACGTATCAAGAAAAATGGCCTTAAACTTCTCTGAATCAAGAGGACCTGCATCTTCTAGTATCCCTTCCTTCAATTGGTTATACCATATTTGAGCCACACTTTTTTGTTGATAAACAGCCAACTCCGCCTTTTCCACCAACATCACTCCCATGATCATCAAAACCTTATAGACCTCATCAATGAACTCTTGAGGATCTTCCTCAACTTTAGAACCATGAAACTCCAGAGGATTCATCCTAGTGAAGTCCCTCACTCTAGAAGCCGTCGTACCCGCAACCTCCCTATTGGCTTGGGCCATCACCGCTTGATCCAACACTTGAAAAACATCCCTAAACTCCGCATTAGACACTTGCTCGGCCAAAGGATCGACCGGAACTTGAGGAGAATGGGGAGGAGCTTCTTGTCCTCATTCTCCCTCACATTCCTTCTAGCATAAGCTCTTCGGGTAGCCATATCCTGAAGAACATAGGATAAGGATTGGGAGAGAGACCTTATAGAGTTAAACTCTATCGCACGACTTAAGAGTAATGAAAGAAGTGGAGTTTCCTAATCATCTTGTAGCCTCTCATTCATAAATGTGGAGCGCTTCACACTTATGAACAAGACTCTACTAGACGTGGCTTATGAGACATCCTAGGACCATTCTAAACCTTGTGCTCTGATTACCAAGTTTGTCACGACCCAGGGGTACCCCCTAGATGTAACATGGCGTATAGAACCCCGAAGGACTCCATACAAGCCACTTAGCTCAACATAAGAAATTGAACAATAAGAGTAAAACAATAGTCCAAATCCAAAAGATTTTATAAAAATAAAGCGGAAGTCTATTACACTTGTCTCATCATAGCCATCTAATACAATCGAATGAAATTGGGCCTAGCTCATACATCATATCCAAAAGAGAAATACATGAAAGGAAGTAAAATAATAAACTCCGTCCTCGAAGCATGAGGACTCACCAAAGCTCAGAAATCAACCAAGTCAAGCTCTAACCACGAAATTGAGAACCATGGATATCGGACCATACATTTGGGAAAAATGTAGGCAAGAGCATGCGTTAGTACAAAATAATGTACCAAGTATGATAGCCATGCATAAAACATTTAAAACATGCTAAAAGGGACATTTCATTTCATGGCATGCAATTGACCAAGCTAAAACATGATATAAGAGAGTTAGAAAACATAAGTCATAAAACCATGGTCAATGGAAGCTAACATCATCTTTATCCTTTGAACTCATGTGAGACGCTTCTTGAAGTAACCTTAGTTCATTATTAATGTGGGAAATTTAGCCTTAACCGACATAGAGACCATGTGAGCTATAACATGATCCCCCGGTGTCTCCCACACCGAAAAGGGTTGTCCTACTTGCCAAGGTAGAACCATGAACTTCTAGCTTAAGTGGATCCACTAGCTAATCAACCTATGGGGGCACATATTTAAGGAATAAGGAGATTGCTACTAGAAACCCGACCTCTACTAACGGGAAAGCTTCCATCTCATGAGATTATTTCTAGAAACCCGGCCTCTACTAATGGGAGAGCTTCCATCTCATTATCAATATCCTCTCGATGCTAAGCATAAATCCCACAGAATAGTCATTTCTTACTTGACCTCATTATTCATGGAAAATTGTCCTTGGACAACCAATCCAAGCTAGTTCATTAAGATAGCTCTTACTCTTTGATTCAATTAGGTGAGAAAGCCTTTCAACCTAAGAATCCTTTCTATGTGAGAAAACATTTCACATCATGCTAGTTATGTGTTTATGAGAATACCCTTTCAACAACACAACAACATTATCATCATTGGTACTTTACTCTCAAAGCACCCTTAAAACATTTGCATAGATTTCATAAGAAAATGCATAAGTCCATAATTTACCTCTTGAGGTTCAAAACCCACTTTCAATCATCAACACTTAGAAAACATGGGTTAGATACATAAATACATGTAAAGCTAGCAATACATGCTTAATTTCATCATACTCTTCCTTTAAGATCAAAATCCCACATCATATGGTTCATAACTTGAAAACATGGGGATTATATGGGTTCATGGGGAAATCATCATAAAAATCATCATGTATCATCAATTCATGCATAAGAGATCATAATTCAATCATTTAAATCAACATTTAAGAGAACCCATGATAATTGAAGAAAACCCTAACTCAATTGGGGAATTCTACCTTTTGAAATAGAGGAATTTGGGAACTCCAATGAAAGGAATCCATCGATGAAAACTATTATACCTTGAATCCAAATTCTAGCCTTTAATGGAGGAATTGAGACTTTGACTCGAAACCCTAGGTGAATCCTTCTTCTTCTTCAAGTTCTAGAGAGAGAATTATTTGAGAGTTCTTCTTTTTGGTGAGTTTGGAGAGAATGATTTCTATTGGGAAATTTGGGGGTAAAAAGACTTATATAGGGGTCCTAAACATAGGCAAAACGATATAGTATAGAAGTTAATTAATTAGGAAAAGACCCAACTGCCCCTAAAAATAACTGCCAGCTGCCCACCAACGGACCCTAGTCGACAGACCGTGGTCTGACCTACGGTCCGTTCTGGTGGACTGTCGATGGTGGTCAGAGACTTGTAATTTGGGCCATCGAACCACGGACCGTGGTCTGACCTACGGTCCGTAGGTCAGGCCGTAGTCCTGGGCCTCAAAAGTCTTGGCATTGTGGCCAATCCACGGACCACACTACGGTCTGTGGTTCTACCCACGTGCCGTGGTTGGCCTCCTTGGCTGGCACCTGCAACTTCCCAAAATTTGATCCTTTTCCCTTTTTCGGATACGGGCTGTTATAGGCGCGAGAGAGAGGAAGAGAGGAGAGAAGCGCGAGAGAGAGGGGAAGAGAGGAGAGAGGCGAAAGAGAATATAATTATAGCTAGAAGTAAGTTTCGAATTATAATTAATGCAAACTGTAGCTATATTAACTAATTAACTAATATATGTTTGCTTAACCGCGTAATTTTCCCAAAAAAATAAAAGAACTTATCCCTAATTAAATGCTTGAAGAAAGAAATAATACTTTAATTGTGTAAAATTTTATGTATCAATATAGAAAAATAATTTTGAAAGAAGATTAATCTGTTCTTATTTATTTAGGAATCGAGGGAGTAGTAATACTAGGTGTCCCTGTTAAATGTATTTACACCACAAAAATGCAATATTCTAATTTTATTTTTTTAAAGAAATTATTTGCAAGGCTATCTCCAACCGAAAACACTGTACAAGTAGTAGGAAAAGAGGAAAAAAAAAAGTTGTTTGATTGTTGGTCGTATTCAGTTGTCACTGCTTCTCACTGGGTCTCGTCGGTTTTATGTGGTTCAAAATATTTGTTGTCGATCTTTGAAAACCCCAATGAAGGGAACAATTTTGGAATCACCATTATCACATACACTGCCGTGCGAGGGAAAAACTGACCTTTGATCTCAGCCTACAGTCACCTTTCACACAAAAAATACTCCCACTCGCCACTCTCGTTAACATTTAACATCAACATCAACTTCAAAGTGTGGCTCCAAAACTCCCTTCTTTTTATCTCCCAATCCTTCCCATTCTCCACACATTCTCTCCAATTTCCACTCTCTCTCTAAACCATTGACTTTTTCTCTCTCTACCTACAACTATTTCACACACTCACTCTGCGATTCTGTGTGTAGGGGAGGGTTCTGATTAGGTTTATGGCGGTGAATTCCGTGGCAAACGTTCCGCAGTTACTCTACGGGCAGTCACCGAAGATTCTAGCAGGTAGTAAAGACGGTGTGTTTGTTGATTTCCTTGGATTGTACTGTAAATCCAGCAAGCGGATTCGTAGAAGGATTGGTTATGCGGCAACTAATAGGAGAAGCTTGATTAACAAAAAGTGCAATGCTGTTCTTGACCTTCAACGTGGTGCCAGTAATGCATCTCAGCAGTCCTCTGATATAGTGCCTAAGGTGTGTTTGCACAATATGTTGAATTTTTATTGGACTAGGTCCAATACTTGGTTTCAATAGATTTCGTATTTATGCTATATGTGAAAAGACATATATTATTCATTATATATCAAAATAGGGATGTTTGATTACTTAGCTGTTGAAAGTTTGGCAAATTAGTTGGAGTAAAAGTTTATTGTATCCTCAATTTAGGAAGATGGTGATAGGTTGGAAAATTTTGCTTAACAAAAACCCTTGGCCTTTTATCAGTTTGAAGGGGGACTCCTGTTTTTTTTTTTGTGTGTACTATGACTAGTATAGAGTAGGTCCAATGTTAATCTCCCATGTATTAAATTGAATATGAACAAAGTCCTTTTATATGAGATTGGAAGACAATTCATATATGGAACATCTTTTTGGGAAATTACTTCTTGGAGTCCTTGGAATATGTGGTGTGCTCACCTTCTATTTGCTAAAATGCATAAGATTTCTAGGTGACAAAAGTTCATTGTGTTATTTGGTTGATTCATATAAAGGTGAAGTGCTATTGACAGAATATGTTATTATCTGCTTGCTTATCAACTCGAGGTTGTTATTTTACTTACCTGAAGTACATTGCAGCTCTTGACTTTGTAAATATTGAATATAAAGATTTATTCCATGTGATATCTGAGGTGTTTATTGAAGTCTTGATAATGGTTGAGAGGTAGTTGGTCTTGATCAGCTTCATTGGGCTTTTCCTTCATGGTTTGTTTCCCCGGTTGACAGTCGTTTATTGTTGAACTTTTCTTGAAAGTGGGTTTGGTGCATACTTCTGTGTACTCTATGAATGAAAAATTGTGATCTTTTCAACTTTTCCATGCTAAAAACTTTGCCTTCACTTTGCATGTTAAGTTAAAAAGTTAGAATACTTTGAACCACATTAAAAAAATAAAGTTCAAATACTTAAATATGTCAAAGAAATAGTTATTTTTCTAAATTTAATTTGTAATTTTGAAAATCATGAAGGAAATAGGATTCTGATGGGTATGGTTTACCTTTAACTTAGAAGTATGCATGCAAAACTTTTCTTTTGACTATCAGTTTGGGAGCTGCTTGATATATTTCTCAGATGGTATTTCATGTTTGAAGAAGAGTAGAATCTACTGCTCAAGTTTGAAGTTGAATCTATTATAAGCTATGATTCTAAATCATAATAGTTCATTGATGTCAAAAGCTTTGCTTTTACTCCAGAATATAGTCAATTTATCTTTTCGTCACCCTTTGAGGTGAATCTTTTGATATGCCTTTTCTCATCATGATGTGCTTAATATCTTAAGATTATAGTTTTCTGTTTCCAGTAGTATTTTTTTTTTTTGACAAAAGTACTATTGTATTCCTCAGCATTAAGCGATGCTGGTCACCTTCAAAAATTTTTTACAAAAAGAGAAAATAGAGTCTAGATTTACAAAGCTCCTATGAAATCGACAAATTCATCCATTTCCTCTACACAGTTCTCCTTGCACCAAAAAAATAATGTGACTAGACAGCTCCATTTTACATCATGAATGGACTTAACTTCGTCTTAAGAATCTCCCATTTCTTTCTTCCCACACCAACCACCAAATGCAGGAAGGTATCATCCGCCACCACTTCTTCTAGCTTTTGCTGCCACCTCTTCTGATCCAACAGCTCAACAGGTCAGCTGTGTGCTCAGGAATTGTCCACTCTATTTTAGTGAGAGTAAAGAATAAATGTCATAGTTGAGGAGTAAATTTGCAATGCAGGAACAAATGGCTATTTGTTTCCCCAATTTCATTACACAAAAAACATCTAGGTACAAGTATCCTTCCCTTCTTTTGGAGAACTTCTTGAGTGAGACAAGCCCTTCTGACCACCAACCAAGTGAAACATTTGATTTTAGTAGGGGCCTTAATCTTCCATAAGGACTTCCAGAGCTTTGAGACTTCCCCATGTGTTGAGCAACTGTTTTCCTTCTTTTAAAGTCTGTTCACCGAGAGGATGCCATCTTCTGTGTATTTCCATCTTAAAGAATCTGGATCAGAAGTTGTGCCAGTGAAGACCACTAGTACATTCAACATGTTTGCCACCCTCTCCACTTCCCAGTCGTTAAGGTGTCTTCTAAATGTTAGGTTCCAACCTTGGGGAGACCAACATTCCCCCACTGTAGCTTCAGGATTGTAGCTTAATAGCATTAAATCAGGGAAGGATTCCTGGAGAGTGGATTGGCCTACCAGAGATCTTTCGAGAAGAGAATTCTGAGCCCATTTTCAACTCTGATTCTGGTATTTCCTTGCATTTTTGTCCATGTTGATCTGATAGCTCTCCACACACTAACACCATAAGTACTGTTGACCTCATTGGTGACCCATTGACTTTCTTGACCATACTTGTGAGAGATGACCTGTTTCCAGAGTGAAGCTTCTTCCTCACTAAACCTCCATAACCACTCCATGAAAAGGCACTGATTATGTAGTTTTAGGTTTCTGATGGTTAGTCCTCCCTGTTTTTTGCTCAATTGAGTTTCTTTCCACTTCACTAAACTTTCTGTTATTGAGTAGAAGTTTCCACATCGTTGTTCCACTTCTGATGGAATACTGATTTTTTCATGAACTTTCAAGTGACCAAAAGTTACAAAGAACCTGCATTTACTCTATACAATTCTTCCTTCACATTCTAATTTTTTTTACAAAATGACATGTGGATCCATATGATGTGGTGAGTGGTCCATATGTTCTCCTTATTGAACACTAACAGCTATATTTTAATTTTTCAAACTTAAATTTGGACATTCAAGTTGAGTTGGAGAAAGTCTTAAACACAGGAATGTTTGATTCCTATAAACTAATCAGAGTAAAAATCAAAGTGGACAAACACTTTTATGTGGTATATTTAGTTATATGTGGATCAAGATTTTGCCATAACGTCTTCTGAATACCGCTCTCCTGGGGCTTTTACTATCTTTTTTCTCTTTGTGTCTTGTTCTCTGCTGTCAAAAAAACACAAGTATCTGTATTGCACTGTGATTACTTCTCCTCTGATCCCCCATGTTTTACTAGCCAATTAACTGTGAGAACTCATCATAAGACTACTATCGTCTTGCAATATCTTTTCCACTATGTATGTTTGCTTTGAAATACTGCTAATGAAATGAGTGATACAAGATACTTATTGGAGTTTGTACCTTTTGTAAAATTCCAAAGCTTTTACTTATGTTGCTATGAGACATATTGCTGGAAGATGTTAATCAACAGAAGCTAGAAGTTGATAACACTGCTAGTTTCTTATGATGCAGCTGCTCATATGTGTGCACAATTTTGTTGTGAAGTGATAAATCTGATGTTTTTTTCAATGTAAAAGTTACTATCCTATAACATTTGTGAAAATTTCTTTATTCTCAATTATGCAAAAGTTAGTTGTCCACCAGGAATTAATGAAAGCTTCTGTAAATGCCATATTTGGTTTTGGGGCTGAAATATCTAAGTGTCGGGATGTTTCAGATTTTGGGACTGTTGCCTTCACCCACTGCATAGCTATTACAGCTCTTTTCTCTTTTACATGTAAAGGATATTTCCAGGAATTATTCTTCTTTAGGAGACCATACCCTTGACCACTTGGCCCAAGCTTATAACCAAAATGAGCCCATATTATAGACCTTTCCTTAATTATCCCATTTTGTATATGATTTGAAACATTTAGGAAAATGCAGTGATTCCTATATTTGTGATTACGATTTCCACTTTTTGATGCTTAGAAACTGATTGAGAGTGATATTCATGTTTATTGTACATATTTAAACATTATTGGGTGAATTAAAGTGAAAACTCAAAAACTTCATTTATTGGGGTTTCTAAACGCTTGATAACTCACATAGATTTTTTGATTTATTGAAATTTTTGACAAATTGATGATTGAAGTTCATTGGGAATGTCATTTGGTTAAATTTGAAGCTATCTGATGAAGATTTGGTGATGTTTTAGACCATTTCATCTGGAGTTTTGTGGGTTGAAGTTTAAAGGAGACGAAGCCCAATTTTTGTATAGTATTGTATAATTTTATATAACAGTGTAAATGTGCGTATAAACACTTCCTTACAAGGTTGATACATTATTTACCTTAAGTCTATAATATTGTAATATTGTATACTGGTGTATAAACACTTTTGTGCGAAGGGTTAATTCTGGAAGTTAGTAGTCCCTTTCTTCAGAATAGTCATTTAGGCAGATTGACCTTGACATTTCTAGTGCCTAGTGAAACGCCTCTTCAGTTGCACCCAAAATTCCCGACTCTGATGTAAACTGAAAATATGGCTTTGTTGGTGCAATATATTGTGTTGGGCTGTTATTTTTGAAAAAATCCCTTTGTTTATTTACTTAAAGAAAGTGTTATGCATTTATAAAATTAAGCGCAATTTCTTTTCAAGGTTCTTGAGCTTGGAGATGGTGATTCTTGGAGTATTGTTCTTTTTGGGTGTAATCTTGTCACTTCTTTCTGTGTTGTTTGGGTGTAATCTGGAGCATGATTTAAGCTTGTCTTTTCTGGATTGTTTGGAGTTGAAGGGAATCACAGGTGCTTTGATGGAATATTAACTTTCTGGACTTCATCAGCTTCCTAAAAGTCTAGGCATATGTATCGGAGCTGATCCCCTTTTGCAGTCCTCATCCTTTGTAATTCATGCATCTTCTTGATGTCATTGATGGAACTATTTACTTCAGCAAAAATAATCTATTAACATTACATAACCATGTTAAATTGCCCCACATGATTATTTTATCTTTTGTGGAAACCTTTTCAGGTTGCTGACTTGGATGACATATTATCTGAAAGAGGCGCATGTGGGGTTGGTTTTATCGCAAATTTGGACAATAAAGCGTCACATGGGATCGTCAAGGATGCTCTTGTAGCTCTTGGCTGCATGGAACATCGTGGAGGTTGTGGAGCTGACAATGATTCTGGTGATGGTTCTGGACTGATGACATCGATTCCTTGGGATCTTTTCAATGATTGGGCTGAGAAAGAAGGAATTGCCGTCTTTGACAAGCTTCATACTGGTGTTGGAATGATTTTTCTTCCCAAGGATTCTAACCAGATGAATGAAGCCAAGAAAGGTCAGTCTCTTAATTATAACTCAAGAGGATCTGCTAACACATACTCCCTCCGTTTCAAAAAGAATGGTCTAGTTTGACTTGGCACGGAGTTTAAGAAAATAAAGAAGACTTTTGAATCTTGTGGTCCTAAATTAAAGTTATGTCAAATGTACAAAATTGCCCTTTAATCTTGTGGCCTTAAACATGCCACGTGGAAAGCTGAAATTAAAATGTTACCAAACAAAGAAAGAGGTCATTCTTTTTGAAACTGACTAAAAAGGAAAGGAGGTCATTCTTTTTGAAACGGAGGGAGTACTTCCTATTACAACATAGTAACTGATAGACTTTACTGCTGAAATAGTAAATAAAGGAACAAATACTGCTGTTTCACACTAGATACACTGATATTATAACAAGAGGTCTGAAAACAAAACAATCACGAGTACACTACTGACATAATAAATCACATCCTAAGACAATAATGAACTTTAGTTATATAGTCATAAAGATCACAACCTTTCTAGACATTCGAGAGGCTAGAAACTCTCCCAGAATTCCCTTTTCTTTATTTTCTGAATGCCCTTTTCCCACTGTCCTGCCCCTATTTCTACAGAAAATACCACCAAATACATGTGTAACTGTCTCATGATAGTTACTAAGTTTCTTAATTGTTTATTTTGGCCTCCTGGAATAAGTTTTAATTACTTGAGGCTCATCATTACCCTTCCCTATAAGAGTCACCTTGTCCTCAAGGTGAAAGTCCGGAAATTGTTGATCGATGATTGCATATTCCTCCCAAGTATTCTCAAATTCTGGTAGGGTCTTCCACTTGATTAGCACATCCAATTTACCATTGATTAGCACATCCAATTTACCATTGATTAGCTTCCTGATCTGCCTCACTGCCTCAGGCTCAACTTGAAGTTCCAATTCTTGGGTAAGAAATGGAGGTAGGTTTTAAGCAGTAGTAGTTGGAAGCAAGCATTTTCTCAATTGTGAAACATGAAACACTGAATGAATGCGTGCTCCAACTGGTAACTCCAACCGATAAGCTACGGGACCAATCTTTTCTAGAATCTTGTAAGGACCATAAAAATGGGGACTGAGATTTTCATTGATCTTCTTAGCCAAAGAACGTAGTTTGTAGGGCCGAAGTTTGAGATATACCATTTCACCAATCTCAAAAGTCAGCTCTCTACGATGTCGATCAGCTTGATTCTTCATTCTTTGTTGTGCTTGTAACAAATGTTCTTTGAGTTCGGTTAAGATCATATTTCTAGTGCGCATCTGCTCATTTACTTCTGGGTAATCATATAATAACTTTTCAATCTCCTTTGATGTTATAGCTGCTTCATCTTCAGTTATTGCTACCTGATTCAAGTCGACTAGAAATCCTTGGTTTCCTTTCTTTAACAAATTGGTCATGGCTTTGAGTGACACTATTGTTCGAACCATGGCTGGATCCCCTCGAAGCGACACCAATCTTCCTGCATCTTTGAATTTCATGGTAAGAAGTTTCCAATTCACCCTCATCTCTCCTAATGTGGCCAACCATTCCATCCCTAATACCACATCTGTTCCCCTCAATTCAAATAGAAAATATTGTTGGTTGATTTGGACTCCTTGCACGTCTATCCTTACCTCTTTGCATACTTCACTCCCACTAACCTGTTGACCATTACCAATTGTTACTTCAAATCCTTTGGTCTTCTTAATAGGTAATTGCAGATGATGAGCGAGGGTGGAGGATATAAAATTATGGGTAGC